>OMKZ01014688.1:0-39167 GCA_900302535.1 Neoniphon sammara
GAAAAACATCAAGAAAAGTTCAAAAGATATTTTAGTAAACAGTGGAAAAAAAACGAGTCTTCATAATCTTGTTTAAATCAAATTTCTTCCAGTTTAAAGACCAAGTGATGTGTGGCCTTAAGCAGTTGGAACTGGGAGGAACCATAAGGTCCTTCTTTGAGGAACTTCAAGTCCCACATCTCTCCTGCTCCTGGAGTTTAGAGGTCCACAGTGCTACAGATATACCCTTGGTGCGGTATCATACAGTGTAAAAAAACAGTCAGTTGGCTGGTTGGGCCTCAAGTTACTCGTGCTCCGCAGACTCACTTGCAGTCTCTGTGCTTTCTGAATGATCAGCAGTGCCCTCTGTTGACAAATCAGCTGTATGACTTGGAGAGGTGACAGGCTTGTCACTGAGTGGGCTCTCCCCAGCACTGCTGTTGCTGCTGCTGACTCGGCTGCTGCTCTCTTCTTTGTCCTGCACCTCTAAGCTTGTGTTCTTCTCTGGCACAGCAGGCTGCTCAGGTTGGTCCATAGTGCTGTCACTCTTTACACTGATGACCGATGCTTTCTCTGATGTCTCCTCTTCCCTTTCAGAAGTCTCGGTCTGTGTGCTGCTGGGCTCTAAGGGGCAAAACATAAAGTATTTCAGTTATATTTTGAATAAAAAAAAGAATACAAATTTGTTAATGAATTATCCCAGGGCATTCATTATTTGGAGGCCTTCGTAATACTTAGAAAGTCAATTTCAGCTGGCTAAAACTGGATGCCTGAATTGAAACACCAGTATCACTATGTAAGAAAGAAACTCGGTAACTAAATGACTAGAGCGAATGCAGCAATGTTGGCTTTGAAAAGTCCACCTCATAACACTAAACTGCAGCAGCAGCACAGCGTTGCTGTAACAAAGGGAATTGCTAAACAAAATATTTAATTCATGCTTTGACTTAGCCATTACAGAAATATCCTTTATGTGGTATCATACGGTGTAGAAAAACAGTCATCAAGTTAGTCATGTTTGTTTTTACTTTTGCTTACTTTGGGCTATGTGGATGTAAAGTATACCAACCTCCAGTCCACTGATACTTGTTTGATCTCTTGTACACACCCTTGTGTACAAGTGCACCCTGTATTTCCTTTATGTAGGACTCTTGGGGTTTTGCGCCACCTGAACAGTGCATATCATAATTCCCCTAAATGTTGTGCATGGCAAAAAAGTGTTACATACAAGCAAATGCACACAAAACCTTGGATCCTATACAGGTGTTCCTCCCAAGCAACTAATAATGTGATAAGTTAACACCTACCATGATCCTGTGAAGCAGTCAGCGTGTCAAAAGATGAGCCACTTTTGTTCTTTTCACAAGCATCTTTTGAAGACTCCGGTGTCTCCAGTGAGCTTTCTGGCTCTTTAGAACATGATGACTCTTCATTTTCCTTTTTATCACCTTCTTTTTCGCCAAACTTGAGCCTCTTAACCGCATGTTTGTTGGCCTCAGCATCATCATCCTCCTCCTCATGATGTTTGTTCTTTATTCCACTGCTCAGTGTGCTTTCACCTTCTGATAATGATGAATCCCTGCAGTAATGAAAGACAAAACACAGGGCAATGAGGGTAGCAAATCATCTAATCATGTACCTGCTCCAGATCAAACAGCCTTGCGAACCAGACGAATCTTGAAGGTTTTCACATTGTGAGATACAACTGGCTACCCACTAACTTGAGAAGGTCTATCACCAGACCGAAGGCCGCCGTTATACAAGATTTGGATGTCACTGGTAGCCAGACATATCTCACAGTATAAAAACCAGCGAGACGTGGCTGGCATGCAAAACTGCAGATCCAATACACTGTATGGCCAACACGTTTTTTTTTTGTTTTTTTTTAATGAGGGCCTCAAGAAGGTCTGCTGGTGGCGGAAAAAAAACAAAACAAAACAAAAAAAATCCCATCTGACTCAATTGCTGTTGTGGAACTTGTGGACATCACCATATACTTTAAATAATTACCTGATATGATGCTCCCCGACCTCCTCTGTAGTTGGCTCTGGCTCTTTGTTGACTGCACAGCCAGGGAGGCCATTAGTAGAGAGTGAAGTAGTCAATGATAGCTTTGGTCTGTTGAGGGGTTTTGGTGTGCCTGGTCCGTTCACATTTCGACTATAACAACGAAAGAAAAGAACCATTGCTTATGCAAGTTAAATCACAAAGCACCATGGCAGCAAAATTACCAAAACAAACTGATAGGCAAGGTTTAACTTCTTATTCCCAGGCTGTTATTTGGTCATTTGGTGCTTAATGAAAAGACACTGAACTCAATTTGACCTTCCAGTCACTATTTCCGAGGCAATTTTAGATTTGTGGAAGTTCACCACTGACAATTATGTAGCTCCCACCTGTCTGAATATACAGAGGAGTTGCCAGGGAACATCACTCCATTCATTCTGTTTACACTGGTAGCCCCATTTTTCCTTCAAAAGAAGTAGAAAGGCACAAATATAACTGACTGTTAATTGCACCTTTGTAAGTATGGCTCTGCATGAGCTAGGTCAAGGGAGCAGTCAATATGAATATGAAATGAATGTAATAAGCAATTCAATAAAAACACTGAGGTCATCAGATCAAGGGCAGCAACAGCTGATGTACTTACTCTGATGTTGGATATACACAGCTGACCACCATGACATTCTAAAACAGAAATAGCAATCCATAGTAGTATTAAATTTAAGTATTCTTCAGTAATGTTAGAGGAAAAACACTTATCATACAATTGTTGGTCTTGAATGCATATATCCTTAAAATGTCTTCGACGCTATGATAATCAATAAATCAGTGCAGACTAGTGCTCACCTTCTCCACACCCCTGAGGAACTTGTCCGTCCCTGTATAGTTTCTCTTAGGGTCCGTAAGCAGCTCACATAGACGCTGGATAGTGAATGGAATGCTGGAAATGTTACCAAGAGATGTGTTTACCCAAAGTTATTAAAATGGCGAAGCACAAGTAATAAACGTCCTGACCCGCTGAGTATGACATAGGCCTTGTCTCCACTGGCCAAAGTTTAGCCACACAACAGCATGTCTGGCTTACAGCCAGCATCATCGCTGTCTTTAAAACCTTGCCAAATCTGGCAGCATCGCAGCTGAACAAGCGAAAATTTATGAAGCAGGCCAGACCTGGTCATAGCAGGCCACAAGCTACAGCATAAAATATTATTCTTAATAGAATGTTTGCTATATGTTAAGTAAACAGTACGCACAGATTTCTATTTTAATAGTGAGATATACTATGATGAGATCTTTCCAACAAGCAATTGGTAAAAATTAACAATGAAAAGATGTTTTGAATTTGTTTTGATGTTGCCTCCTTCAAGTGCTTCAGTCTGTTGATTTTAGGTGCATGAGATACACTTTCATTTTTCCTTTCTTTCATTCCTTTAGGGTTAGGGTTAGGGTTAGCCATACATTTTTATCTCGCCCATATACGAATCTGAGTTGTCAATTCATTCCAGCCAAGTTCAAACACTACGGTTAGTGGGAATACAAATTCCATCTTACAGGTATTCTCTTGCAAGCAAGGAAGGAGCTGACCTATCTGACTTACAGTGGCTAAAAAAATCTCAATATTGACACTAAAGGCACATAGTTTAAAATAAAGTGCAAGCCTTCTTTAGTGGGTGTAGAAAAGCCCATGTCTCATCTGCCATGAGGATACTCCTGCACAGATTCATCAAGACACCTGCATAAACTGCTGAGCTTGAGGGTAAAAGGTGGCTGTGTGACTAGGTTTTTTGAAGAGCCAAGCACAACAGTGTAACTTGGCTCACTTTACTTTCTGGCATGTCTGTCAGTGGCAAGCACATTGAGTGTCATTACTCAGAGTGGAATATGTGCACAAATTGAAGCCATTCAAAGTATAATTTTCTACTTTTTAAAAAAATTAATTTACAGCTGTTGTGGACAGAATACTGGCAGATAGAACTGGGCTGATCAGAGTGTACTATGGGCTGAATTTGATTTCCTTGGAGCCAGAAAGTTTGCTCCCTTAATGCCTGACACAGTGACAAAGGTGCATATTCAGGCCACACAAGGGCCAGGATGTTCAGAAATATCTGTTTGTGTGAACACACATTCTCTGTGGTGGCCAAAGATCATGAATTTTGTTCATTTAAATGATTATTAAAAATAAAATGTCCAGTCTTACAGGCTTGATTCTCATTTCTCACCCCTGCAGTAATGTAAAGGCCTTGATCTCACACATGCCAATGCAACACTTTTATAGAGATATAGCTGTCTCTTTCACATGGGAAAATGTTTGTGTTTCCAGAAATTCGCCCCTGGGTCTTCTTTACATGTAGTTTTTAAATAGAAAAGTTCAGTCATAATAATATTCATGGAAATTGATGTGTCTGTGTTTAGCTGTAATGGGGTCACAAACCAAAACATGGCATATCATTTGTTAAGTATAAGTGATTTGAATCATTTTTGGTTCATCAAGAACTATAACTGAGCCAGATAAGTACCAATATTGATTGAGGACCAGCTCACCATCTTTTATATTTAATTTACACCCATGTATCAGTCTTTATTTGGAGGTTTTGTTTACATTCATGTGATAATGTGTGACTCTGATAGATGTTGTTGAGTAACTGCTGTGCATTATTTTTATTTTTATTTTTTTGTAAGTTGGGCAACATTTGCAATTTATCATACAACTATACAAGTAGCCTGTGGCTTCATGAATGATTTACTGTGGGTAAAATCTCTCCACTCTACAAATGTGTGAATTTTGTTCATTTAACAGCTTTACTCACCCATTGTATCCATCCACTATTTTCAAGATCCTCTTCTTCATCTCATCAAAGGGAACATACTCCACATTAGGATTATGTGGTCCTCTCTGCTCTGGCGATGAAGCATGAAAATCATCCATAACTTTTTCCATCTTGAACAGGAAGTACGTTTTGAACTGCGGCCATGGGATCCTGAAAAATATTGCAAATGAAAAACTGTATATCATCTACACAAAATGAGTAAGTTCTTGGCTGTGCTTTCACATGCGTGCACACACACACACACACACACACACACACAAAATCTTGACAAGAATCAGAAAATAAGTTCACTGGGCAAATATCACTGGGGGAAAAACTTAACATAGTAGTAGTCTCCGTGACAATATGAATTGGTCTTAATGTTCAATGGTAGCCTTTGCCATTGCCACTCACATTGTCTCTCCCGTCTTAGCGACATGACACAGGAATTGCTCTAGAACAGGGCAGATTTCTTTCTTCCCTTTCTTCTCAAAATCTGGAAATAGCCACATAAAAAAACAAATATTTTAATTTATTGCACTTAAACCTGGGCAATATATCAATATTATATCAATATCGTGATATGAAACTACATACTGTATGGGATTCTCGATATTCTAATATCGTGATATGGCACAAGCATTGTCGTTCAGTGGTTTTAAAGACTGCATCACAGTAAAGGGGTGCAGTTTTCTAAACATATTACTGTTCTATTATTTCCCTGTACTTGCTTGGGCATCATATCTGCATTACTAATGACTGCTTATTAAAATTTCTTGTGTTTAAGTATCTTTTGAAAGCACCAACAGTTGTCCTACAATAATCGTCACAATACTGACATGGAGGTATTCGGTCAAAGATACCACAATACTTGATTCTGTACATATGGCCTAGCACTAATTGCACCTACTGTACGAGTGTAACCAATTTCGTGCCTGCGTCATTTTAACCTGGAGGTAAAAATTCCAAGTTAACCTAGCTAGAAACATATGGTCATTCTGGTGTAAACATTCTACACTTATCTCTAAAATAGGCTTGCAGAGTAATTGTGCATCACTGCATGTCCAGAAATCACAAATTAAAGTGAATGACGTTAATTATCAACTCACTGGGAGTAAAATGTTACGGTGTTGTTTGAGACATACTAAGTTGGCGTTGTTTTAACATATACGAAAACTAGCTAACGTACATCAGAATTCGTGTAACGTTAACTTCTACCAATTTCATGTCACTACATCACAAGTTATTGTGAAACTTAACTAGTGGCATGAAATTACAAGAAAACGTTAACGTTTGAAGGTAATACGATCACTAGTTGCAGTGTGGGGATAAACGGGTCAACATGTCAAATAAGACGAACTTATCTTCTGCTAGCGATAAAATTATAACCACCTAGGCCAGACAGAGTGTCTATGTGCTTCTTCTGACCGCTTGTCGTTGGCAAGCTACGCTAACCTAGTTAGCAAACATGAACAGTTGTCGCTAAGACCGTCAAAACAAATTATCAGTGTCTCTAGCTAATATCAAGCCAGTTATTTGGATACTTTTGAAATTACCTTTGAAAGCCTCCAATACCGCGTCGATATCCATAGTTGTGTTCAGTCAACGACAGGAAATGCTTGCTAGCTAGCACAGTAGCTGTAGCAACTCAACAAAGCTGGTGGCGGCTAAGACTGCGCATGCGTACCATGCCCCACTTGTGGAAGATGCGGAAGATGCGTTCCAGTTATTCTGAGTAGAGACAAGTTGCTAGCTCCTACAGCAATGAAATAGATTGCCCAATTAACGCCGTTATTTTTGCACTTAAAATACAAATAGGCAGGCTTTTTTCACCGAAGTACGCGTACGTTTCTAGCATAGAAATTTGTTTAACCATGTGCTGACAATTCGGAATCGCTCTTTTGCGTTGTACCGCAGACAGTCAGCGGGCGTCATCCTTTTTCTGTTGTTGTGACGGCGCAAACCGGTGAAGTAATGAGTCAGCAGCTGATCGGGGTCAATTTTACCTAACTGCCTAGGTAACATTAACAGTACTGGCGCGGGCATTTGCTCAGAGACCTGCTTGTTTTGCTAAGTCCGTTGTCTTGGTTTTCAGCCGCAACAATGGCAGTCCCAGCTGCCACCACACTGCAATTGAGCACATCATCAAGCTCAAGTCTGCTAAAGCCTCAAGAGCACAACATTCACATTGACGACAGAGATTTGGGAAACATAGCAAGTAGCAATGAAAACGACACCCTGCCTTTACATTCTCCATGGACTTTTTGGCTTGATAGGTAAGTCACTGGTCATTATTTTTCACCATTCCTACATTATTAATGTCGAGTAGGTGAAGTCTTGGTAGCTGGGCTAAGTGGAAACAAAGAAAGAATGGGACGAGGCAGGCCTATAGAGTGATAATTGCATCCTGGGTGTTAGATGTATTTAACAGCAACGGTATAAAATACGCCACGTCTTAACGACTGAAAATTACTATGACAACAGCAACAAAAACAGCTGTTTGTTAATAATGTTGATACGGCTTTAATTGAAGCTAGTGCCAACGTGTTTTCTCTCTGACCTACATACGCAAGTCCTCCACTTGGTAGGATCCGATATAACACTTTCAGGTGATAGCTAAATACACCGACAAAACGAAATCATTGTACTTTGAAAATCATAACTAGTCTATTTTCACAATCACAAGTGGTAATGTTAAAAGTTATTGAGTTTGTTGTCACTCTGGTAAAAACTCATATATGTCTAAACTAATCTGGTTCAAAACTGTCATTCCTGCGTCTCACGTTTTGTCCCAATTATTACGCACTATATAATATCATAATAAGCAGTGACCCAGTGGCCATAATAGCAACAATAAGTTATACAAGTGTAATCATTGTCCATGGTGTGTACAAATCAGAGGGTGGTGTGTTTAAATGGGGTCAGTGCTGTTTACTGTTTACTGTGTTATTTGTCATCTGATCCCACACTCCAACCTGTCCCCTTTAGGGCAGCTCTCTTTAACATCTCTGGGTAATGAAGCACTGAACAAGATTATTTTCAAACCTTGTAGTTTCCTATGAGGCAAAAAAATCTTTACATGTTATTGAAATATTATTATTAATTATTAAATGCCTATATCTGGATTTGTCAGATCTCTGCCTGGTACAACAGCAGCTGAGTGTGAGTCAAACCTGAAAAAAATCTACACTGTGGAGACCGTTCAGGTAAGATCTTGATACAGGAGTACACCTCCAGTGGACACAGTAATCAGTGCATGTACGATAACTTCGGCTTACAGGAAAAGGTGTCTCTTCTCAGTCCAGTGAACTAATTTAAAGAATGCACACAGGGAAATGACTGATGATGCAGCTAGTGAAGTGCTTTCCCAAGCATACCAGAACATAAACACAACTCGCATACCACTGACAGAATCTTTACTTTAATGAACACTTACTACATGTGGTATGCTCATTTATCCTGTGATGTTGTTATACTTGAAACCTAAGATGTAGGTTGTAGTGTTAACACCACAATAAGAGCTCTACATGTAACCTTTACCAAGAGATCAAAGCACATTCAGAATGAAGTCTAAAAGCACGCAATGTAAAACATTCTAAATATTTCTGAGAGGGTGCTAGAGTTATTCTGATTGTCCCACCACCACAGTGGGGCATTATTTCATTAGGGCATCTGCCTGTGTGGAGACACGTCATTATGAGCACAGTAACATTTTAGAAACTTCATACTTAAACCACAGGTTCCCCCTATTGATTAGAGGGAGTAGTGGGTTAGATTTTGGAGTTCTTGTTGTATATATTTGCACATAAATGAGGAAAAACTGATGTTCTTGAAACCACAACAACACTTTAATGTTCTACAAAGATCATATTAATACCACCACTGTTCTATAAGAAGTGTGCCTCTTGTTTACATTTTTCCACTGTAAATTTAGTTACATAAGAATTCCCTGAGCACTTTACTCTTAAGAGCAATGTGGAAAAGGACTACATTTCTCCATCTGCTTTTTTCCCCCCTGACAGGAATTTTGCTTTGTTTTCCTGCTTTACAACAAATGTGGAATATTTACAGGACCAACTGTCTGAATTCATTCTGTCCATGAAATGCATGAACAAAATAACCTGTCAGTCCTCTATTTACCTTTGCATCTGAGTAGAACTTTTGGAGGGTTTACAACAACATACCAGGCGTGTCCAGCCTGCCACTGAGATGTAGCTATCATCTAATGAGAGGAGAACGAAGACCACTCTGGTAAGCTGAACTTAGAGACAATTGTCCATACATATCAGTTAAAATTTGATTAGAATGCTTGTCTAATGTTTGCTGTTGGGTTACATACAGGGAAGAAGAAAGCAATGCCAAGGGTGGGGTTTGGAAAATGAAAGTACCAAAAGAGTGCACTGTAAGTGGCAGTCTATTTATCACTTATCTCTCCAGCATTATTTTCATGCCAATTTAACATACTTCTTTTCATATTCACAGTCTGCTGTGTGGAAGGAGCTGCTGTTGGCTACTATTGGAGAACAATTCAGTGATTACTGTGCATCAGGTACAAATGTGAAAATCTGAAAGAGAGATTCATGTTTACAATAAACTTCTTTGAGTTAAATATAGAAACATGGCTGTGGTTCTGGGAAATTCATATTTTGCTCAGTGTTTTCTGTCAAAATGGCATTTCTGTGGTATAAAATATGTCTGAAATGTGTCCTTCAAATTTTCTGGTAATCTTCTTGCAGAAGACGAAGTGGTTGGAGTCAGTGTCAGTGTCAGAGACAGAGAAGACGTCGTTCAGGTCTGGAATGGAAATGCTTCTTGTGCCAATGAGGCAAACATCTTAGGAAGGATCTATGAGCTCCTTCCACAAATATCTTTTAAAGCAGTGTTTTACAAGCGTGAGTATTTTCTTTGTGCATCAACACTGTCATAATATTTTTTTAAGATGGATGGACCATAATGTCATACAGTGCCAGTAAACTGTTTGTTAAATTGTTTTCTTTCCTTGTATTTCAGCACACGAGGAGCACCATGCCTTCGAGGGAGGCCGCTCAAGACATTAGCACATTTTGCACATAAGATATATTTTTTTCTTCTTTTGAACATGTTAAGGACCATAATATTTGGGCAACCTTTGAAGCAGTTTACTTCAAATCCATAGCTGGCTTACTGAATCATGAACATTCGCTGAAAATTTTGCCCTGGTATTATGGCCTTTTAATCGATGGAATTTCCCCATCTGCTGAGCACTACTGTCATTCATTAATATAATATCCAAAACACTTTTATTTGAGCAGCAAGCAAAAAGCATTTTGGTTTCACTTTTTAGCTATGGATGTGTTTGTATGTTTTTTATACTAAAACATTTTGCAAAACCTTAACCAAAATATAGCAGATCATGTACAGTCAGATTTTTTTAAAGTTATATAAAAGCATATTTTGGGGCCGTTTCCTGAGCACAGACAAAGCTGTCTTTCAATTACATGTCTTTTTTTTTTCAATCAAAGAATATGCCTAGTTTCAGAAAGCAAACCTTTATCTTGACAATGCAATATAAGGCTTTTCTATCCGCTCTTTTCTCTGTTTTGTATGTTTGAGCCTAAATATTGCTGTCTGTACTGGAGAAAATCAATGGTATATTGTTATGCTAGTGATGTACAGAAAATTGCACATTCTTGTTTTTGATTTTATTCTTTAAGATATGAATGGATTGTGAAAGGAATATGTTCTTGTTACAATAAAATGACTAGCACACAAGATGATGTATAGTTGCTGAGAAATATATGCAATCATTTGCATTCAGTGAGGTTTTTGGACAGATTTACGGTGTTATGGTTTTCATTTTACTTAAGCTTGTGTCTTCAATCAGACACTCTTTTCTTTACATGTAAGGCATCAGGCAGTCCCTCCAGGATGATGCAGAGTTTATTATTGATTACTGAGACCAATAATAATTGGTTTTGTGGTGCTGTTTGTGGTGAAGTAAAAGGGTGTTGTTGTTGTTTTTTTTTTTGTTTTGTTTTGTTTTGTTTTTTGTTTGGTTTGGTTTGTGGTTTACACTTTTACAGCTTTTGTTAATAAGAGAAAAGGCAAGAATTACGAGTGATGGGAACTTTAGATTATATGCTCTATGACAAATGTATTTAATAGACTTAATTGTGCTAAAATATGAATTTGAGAAAGGCTTGATGAATTAAAAAATAAGCCCTTGCAATATTTACATAGAGAAGAAAAGGAAAATCTTGCAATTACAATATCTACTTCCTGGAGGGACTGATCAGGGCCTGTTTTAGTGCATTTGCATAAAGTATAAGGGTGTAATAAACAGATCTGTTCACTGTAACAGGGTATGACTATGAAAAAGACCTTAATCATCTAAATTGTATCAATGAAAAAAGAGATTGCATGCCACTTCAGTACAAAAACAATGTAATCTCTCTAATCAATAGTGAAAGCTTTGCTTTCTCGGAGTTTGTATATTTAATAGGCTATATTTGTACTGTCTGAAATTAATATCAAATGAAGCACAAGTTGAAATTTAGGATGGAACTGGAAACAGGATTATGGCAAATGTGTTTCACATCTTCACCAAAGGCGCCTTTCCTCTGTGTGTGTGTGTCTGTGTGTGAGAGAGAGAGACCGTGTGTATGACTGAGTGAGAAAATGACAGGGACAAAGGACTTCTCCAGGCTGCATGCATAATGTAGATTTCCATACGTCCTGGCCAGTGTCACAATAATTACTAGACATCTGAGGTCATTTCTGCAGAGGTGTATACAGTATGCACTGAACACCACAAAAAGACCACTGGTATGATTTAACAATGTCTGTAAAAATCAAGTTGAATGTTTGAAAATGTGTAACTATTTGCAATGCTGGTGGCTTGGAGTGTTCTCTGTGCCAGAGCAAATATGTCCACAGGAGGGAAGTAATAAGTTTAAAAGCATGAACTTTGCCAAACTTGACATTGTTTTGTTATCCTGCTCTGCTGTTCATGCAATAATGTCAAAGCACATATATAATGATACCCATACACATGCAGTTGAACTCTCGGCTAAGATCTCGGACCTTGTAGTTGATTGTTTATCTTGGAATGGTGCCTTGTGTTTACCAGCAGTTTAGAATGTTGTGTTCATCTGTGTTCAGCCTGTTGGAATTGTATCCACTTATGTTTCTCAAGTTTTACACATGTTGAAAAAAAATCATAATAAAGTACTCACACCCACTGTCCATTGTTGGTTGTAATGTTTAAATGTATAATATCAATATTGTACTGAACAAATTCCAGTACACATTAAATCATGTTATGTGTTACTTTACATGTTAAAAATAATATGCTGCATTAAACTGTATTGTCACATGTACATTAACTCATTGAATGCACACAAATGGTTAAAAAACGACATCTGTTTATATATTTTTTTTCCTCACAAGATGATTACGTCATTATTTTCAAAATCATTTTAAATTTGTGCAGATTTAAATTGTTGGACCATTTAACAAATTTTAACAGTGAATCGATATAATTAATCCACACATTGCAGTAAGTGTAATTGTCAGGCAATTCGGTGATCGACTAATAGATATGGATGGACCTGGATTTTGAATCGAACAAAACGAAAACGCTCCCTGCTAATTTCAAGTGAGGGACCTTATGTATTCTTGTATCATTTCATAATACAGACCATAGACTATATATACAGACTGAGTCCTGTCTCCCTCTGGTGGTTGCTTCAAAACTAAGATAAGCAAGACTACTATTAATTTGAACTAAAATTAGCTTACAGAGTATATGTTTAATTAAACATGACAGGAATTCCTCTTCCATTTTAAATTGTTCATCTCACTTCACGGATTATAATTTGTTGCGGCCGGTCAATAAACCAATAACAAAATAGCCTGCCTATTGAAAATCGAATGAGCTGCTATATGTTCATGCATGAGAACTGAATGTTTTTGTCAATAAGTAAAGGAATGGTGACTTCACGCGAATTATCACGACCAATAAGGTGTCACTTTCCCTCCCTATGGCTGAAGAAAAAAAATAGCTTTATTGGACACGTCTCAATTATGCTCTAGATCAGGTGTCTGTATGCGTGTGCCTACCAGAGGTGCATGTGTTCATTCCAAACAAAAACTGCACCATGTAATTACACTGATTAAAGCAAAATCAACGAGTGAAATCGGTTGCTGCAACCTTTGGTTGGAAGAAATCCTGCATACTCCTGGCTCTCCATGGCACACGTCTCAGTACAGCTGCTCTGTATAGTCCCTCATGCAGGTACAGAACATTTTGCATACACGACCTTGCGCTGGACAGCCTCAGTGTGAATCGAGTAAGTTACTGCACACATCCCAAAATTTTGGTAGAGAAGATTTTGACAAGAACATACTGGGCATCTATGCGATTTGGAGTCCCTAATTTTTTAGAGGATGCACCCACCTATTCCACCGGGGTTGTAACACGCATGAGTAACATTACGAATAGTGTAAAGGATTACTGCTCACACATAGTAATTATATAACATAGAGGTGTAATGCATTACTTTTCTGTAGGAGCCCAAGACGATTTTTGTTGCGCTAAGATTCAAGACGATCTGAAACAGTCCCGCATGTGAGCATGACGTCACCATTGTTTACTTTTACATAAGCCCCGCCTTCTCCTGTTAGCAACTTGTGGTTAGCTGGCTATCTAGCAAGGCTGTGCTCCGGGCTGTAGTCTTCAGACACCACCCCGACTTAAAGATTGTCCAGCTTATTTTATCGGTAAGTAAACGTTAATTCAATAGTGCGCCGAGACTCACTGATTGAATTTCGAATTTGGCTTCACTGTTAAATCGCCGGTTGGTCAAGCAACGACATGAGAGAAGCGTTTGCCGTAAGCTAGCGGTAGGCTGCTAGCTTTTGTTGTACTGATAACGCTATTCGCAAGGTTTGATCGAAAATTGTTTCTCAGTCTAGCTAACACGGGTTAACAGCGATAACGGATAGATAGTGTGGCTGTGCCGATGACGTACTAATCATTACACCATTTCTCTCAATAAGATATAACTGATTTTGTCCGCATCTCTGCCTCAACTTGAGTTTCAAGTCCCACCAGTAACGGAAACCTTTGGTCAGACCGAGATGGCTAATGCTACTGGACAACGACTTCTCTCATTCCAGTATATTGTAAGGTTAACTTCATATTAAGTTGCATCACTTTACCCACCAACAGTGGATCGTGACATCTTCAGGTGTTCACACTGCTTTTGTGGTCAGTTTAACATTATACATTTTGAGCCCACTTTCCTTTATTTAACTAAAATGACCAATAAGACTGATTGGTAGATCCACGCGGATGTACTGCCACAGGGGAGTGTTTCTTAACCTAACGTGCCGGGTCTAAATTGACACGTTCGCAGAGCGATTTAAGTGAGGACTTTTGTCTATCTAGGAGACACAAGATATCTCTTACCCCATATCCCGATTGAAGTTTTTTCTCTTCATTCTTCCCCTTAGATTTTCCCTCATTACTCAGTGTGAAATGTGAAAGAGAAGAAAGCAAGCGAGACCTCCGCATCACCTGATGATTTGAAAAATTAGTTGTGGGAATCATAAAACAATATATACATGCAAGTGCTTGGATCCAAACGTTGACTAGAAAATGGGAACCAGCACGTCTGCCACAATATGGTGTACGTGGTGATATTTATTGATACAGTTTAATAATTTAGTGGGGAATCAATAGCAGTGGTGCGTATCACTCCATTTTTTTTATCACACTGACAGACTTGTTAAAGCCCACTAAGGTTGACTGCTTGTGTAATGTTGTTGATGACGCTGACATTATGTTTAATTCCAAAGCACAAAGAGAATTGCGGTTTGTTTTTTGATTACCTAACAATTATCATCTAGCCAAAATTTGTCGTTGTCAGTATTAAAATGTGTTCTCAGTATCATTTTAGGACTTAGACAACAAAACGATAAAGACCGAATAACGAATAAAGCCTATTTGCTTTTTCTATATTTTAGCATCATTGCTTGAAAAGAGTGACTTTTGGGATTACTGAAGGGGTTTCATGGTTTATACTTCAGCCATTTTGATGATATCTTTGAGCTGCTAATGTGTGAGGCAGCTTTGCCTAAGACAAGTTTTCTTTGAAGTTTACCAGTAGAGGAGGTGGATGTTGATAGCTCTTTTAAACAGCAGAGCCCCTCTGCAGTGTTTCCTTTACTGACTGAACAGCGGTAGCCCCCACAGCTGGAAAATTGCCCCTACTGTGAGACACATGTAAATACAATGAAAATCCATCATATGGGCTTATTGCTCATTCTGTTCCAAAAATAACAGTTACATGGCAGCAACTGGCCATTCATTATGTTGTTGGTATCAAAATAATATCCATTTAAAAAAAATAATATCCATTTTTAAAATTATGACACATCTTGGACTGACCAGAAATGGGCCAATGAGTGAACCTGGATCTTATAACCAAAATAACACCCACACCCAACATGTACAAAAAATCTGCAGAAAACAGTGCTCTTTGTCTGTACACCCAATCCTAAAATCAAAAGTAAACAGACTGGTAGCCTCACCACTGATCTGACAGCATGGTTTTTAGTTTGAGTCACTAAGATGTAGGCTAATTTTAACCAACTACATAAAAGTATCTATGAATGAGAATCTACCATGGAGCTCTTTATCAGTCAGTTAGACCTAATTACTTTCATCATGAGAGATCCAGATGTTTATTTTTCTAGAAACTAGTTACAATTTACCTAAAGACAGGCACTTTGAAAGTCAGGAAATATCCTTTAAACCATTTTCTCCACTTTGCAGCTAAATAATTACACACAATTAGGAGAGACTTCAAGAATTTAACAACCAGCCACTGGTTGATTTCTGTATCTGGTAATGATGATGGTAGGCTATACTTGAAACTTATAGCATTATTCTTGAGGCAAAATGGCCTGTTTCAGTTTAGTGTTGGATCACCCACCAACAGTTTCCGCCTGCAGGTTTCCATCTGCTCACATTAATCGTTTGCCTTCTTTATTTACTTTTGTTTATGCTGCTTAGCTTTCGACTCAAACACTCCCATGCTGTATACATAAAAGCCTACTCTTGCATTGTACTACCTGCCAGAGACGTTTATCGCACCACCTGGTTAATGGTAAATTGTTCCAGAAGGAAGATGTGTTTGCACATAAACACGGACCCAGGGCCCCTGTGTTTACAGTAGTCATGGCAGCAATCGGTTATTCAACAAATAGACCTGGCATGTTCTTCTCTCACTTGTAGGGGAAGAATGTGCCTTTGTAGGAGGAGCTCTTCAAATGTAGCTCTCCACTTGTAGTGCACATTCAACAGTAAAGTTTTTATTTTCTGTTCTTTTTTATATTATTCTGTGTCATAGACTTGTCCCTGAGAGAATATTGGATAAGGCTGTTTGATTTTGCTTAGGGAATGGGCCCATCAATCAGCCTTTTAAGAAGACATCCAGATGGTGGAAGACGTTCAGTTTATCTGATCGTTGTAATTCATTTCATTTCACTTTTTCCAGTTGATTTCATTTGCACTTATTTCCTTTCCCAGGTCAGTGAAGTCCAGATGCATGAGTCTGGGTCAGATCAGACAAGCCACGCCAGCCCAGCTATTCAGACAGAGAACGGGAATAATACTGAGAATGAGAATCGACTGAGCAACAGCCAGACTCCTCCTCCAGAGGCTCCCAGGGTCAGTCATTCCCAGCAGCACAAGCTTAACACTCTTTCACTTGTTTATCCTGCATCCGCTCAGCATCAGTTTCAAAATTGCAGTTTTTACAACTGCAGTGCTTGGTATTGAACAATATGAATATTATAGGTATGTTTGTGATAATGCTGTGAATTTGCAGTGGTTTTGAGAATATTGCTATTTGCATTTTAGTGGGATGTTTGCTTTTTATTGCTGATATTGCCATTAGAAAAAAACTATTGATCTTCTGAAACAGTCAAAAATATACCAAACATAACTATCATTAAGAAATAAATCCCAGAACACACCCATTGGTGTTTATTTTGACACAAAAATATGTTTTAAGCTCAAATAGACATTCTATGAGTCTGTAGGTTAAGGCCATAATTCACTGTAAATTAAGGTTTCAAGTATTGTTTTAAAGTAAACCTTTTGGTTTTCTGTTTTTTTTTTTTTTTTAATTCATGGTGTTTTTATATATTTTGACCATTTACTACAATTCACGGATACTTAACATGACTGAAGTAAAGTAAATTAAACTTTTAAAAAGTGATGTGAGAGCAGAGTAGAATAAACAGAACAACACTGAGAACATCAGAGTAATCTGAAAAATAATTGGTAACTCATAACATAAAGTGTCCCTCCATCATTACAGAATGTCATCAGTTTTTGTTAAAAATAAGAATAAAATAGTTAGAAAATAAATATAACCTAGACAGGATTGCTCATAATGTTCTGCAGTAGTCATTTTGCATAAATTTGCCTTCTTGGTGTACTCTTAAGAGTTTAGTCAAATTGAGAGTATGGAGCTATCTGGAAGAAGCTGTTACGAAAATCCTTTGAAACATAAGTTGTAAAAACCTTTGGAATTTGAATGCATCGTTCATTACTATTCAGACACATCAGGACAACATGTTTAATAAGTTTGTTCATTTAATAATTTTGACCTGAAAAGACCACAACACCCAAAATGTTGATAATACAGTAGGCTATGTTATCAGAGAAAATCATAGGTATTGACATAACAATTTTTAGTATAGTCTTTGTACTGGACTGCATGTTTGTTATGAGACACTGGCCTTAAGGTGTGTTGGTCTTCAGGGGGATATTTCCAAACACATTCAGGAAATATTCTGTTTGTAGTGAACAGGAGAAACTGACCCCACACTGATTCAGAAATTGTGTATAGTGAGATATATTTTCACCAGTTATGCCCAGGCTCCTTTCTAAAGCCCCACTTGAGGCTTTGTTGCTGTCAGTCAGCAATTGGATGCACACAAAAAAAAAAAAAAAATCAAGCAGTTATGTCTGTACAATTAGTCCTCATTAGCTCACTAACAACCTGTACTACTGACTTAGTAGATTGTTAACTTTCATACCAGCCTGGCAGCTGCATGGAGGCTTCCATAAGAAAAGTTATTAATTAATTTATTTGGTGCAACTGCTTTTATTTAATTAATGCATGAATAAGAATTTAGTAAATATTTATGTTATAGTTGTGCTTTGTCTGCATTTATGTACAGATGGTGTAACCTGACCCTAGTCCCCTATGCAAACACCATATCTGTTGTCTGTAGTGTTCACACAGATTCCAGGTGGATGATGCAGCTGGATGGAAAGCATACATCTATTTGAGAAAATGTGGCGCTCTTGACACAGCTTTGTTTCTTTTGTACATATACTATACATATACTGTACTCACATATATGGCCTTTGCATTGCTACTGTGCCCATACATAATATCTGAGTCTGGTTCAGTCCTGGTACCTGAGATAGATCACATAGCAAACTTAGTCTGGGGGGGGGGTTTGATACAGAGTTTGTCTCACCTTCTCCAGACTGCAGTGTTTTTCAGCCTATTCATATTTACGCCGAAGGAAAGCACAGGGATTGGGGGAGGTTAGGTTAAGCTCTGTTGAAGGGGGAGGGAGAGTAGGACTCCTGCTGGGTGGAGATCAGTGTTATTTTGTTAGTTTTGTTTATGCACACATCAAGTAGGTTAGCGAGGCTGTGTCGGACTGCCAGGCAGAACGCTGTTGCTCAGCAGCACTTGTTCTTTCCAGCACCCATCCCAGCATTAGCACCCAGACATACTTTTAAATGGAAATGATCAGGTTTGTCCTACTGTTTCTTTGTGATTATTTTTGTGAGATCATGCTACCGGGCTATTTTTAATCAGGATTTAGCTATTTGCTTTGTTGAGAGTGTGATTCTGTCAACCAGAGTAACCATGTGTACTTGTGTATTTTTTTAGGATTTTATCTCATCTTATTAAGCCTTCAGTTGGGTTCATTACCAAGCCTGTATATTTTTATGCATGATGTACCACTCTTTTTTTTAGGCTGTACTCATTAGGACTTATTAGTAAGAATTGTAGGGAAGGCAGATTATATTTTCAGCAAGCTTTGTCAGCCTTTTCTTTTCACTGTCAGTCATCTCAGAGTTCACAAGACCAGTCTTGCGGGAACAGATCTGTGTTTACAGTCTGTTGCTCACTAGTATGACTTTCGACAATAACAACAACAGAAGATGTTTGGACTTGCTGGCTGCCATAGCAACAGGGATTAGGCAAAGGCTGTTGTTGTGTTGATGGTGTCCATAGAAAAATAGAGGGGCCAACTGGCTGTCTGTGGGATAGGCCTATTTTCATTGCTTTGGTGGCCACCTCTGCAGGATTGAATTTCATAAGAAAGGACAAACTCAGAAGCAATCATCTGTTATTGTTAGCCCAGAGCCTCTGTGAAATTCGCTGTCAGTTTGTTTACCCGATCCAAAACAGACTCGGCCTTGGAGAGAAATGTTTGTTTGTGGTGCAGACCTTAATTAAAATACGAGTCTCAAGTTCTGTTTTCGTAAACATGCTCTGTATGCTTTTTTATTCATTATTTATATCTCTATGCAACTTTGATTACTCTGTTTATGTTTACTGTAAACATCCCTAGAGCTGTGAGTGCTTGACATTGAGGGGGAGGGTGTGGTAATTGCTGCATGCCTAGCAGAGATTGTTGTTGTTGTTGTTATTGTGGTAGTGGCTGTTGTTGTTGTTGTTTTGATGGAGTTCTTATTCCCTTAAGACACCGCTGATGTTGTATTATTTTGTGTCTGATGTATTTTCAGTTTAAACAGCAGTAGAGCTCATTTTAACTAAACTGACCAGTGGAGTGAGAGGGAATAATGAATAAATGGTAATGCAACTTGATATACACATATTACTTTAAAGAGTTTTAGTAAGAGATGTGAGTGTATTTCAGTCCTAGTTTAGTTAGGGCCGTGCCTCAATTCAGTGATATCTTTTAGGGCTATTTTTATGCATCTTTCCAGCACCTCCAGTCTCAATGGTAGCATCATGCACACACACACACACACGCACACACACACACGAATACACTCTCACACACACACAGACTTACATATCTTGTGACTGTGATTTGTTGTTTTTCTTGGTTATAACTGGAATGTTTGTGTCCTTTTATTTGCTCAATAAAAGCACTCTGTTCCAAACTTGTTTTGAGAAAAGTGCTTCCAAAGAGTGCATTTTTGTTGTTGTTGTTTTGTGTTCTGTTTTGGTTTTGGTTTTGTTTTTGTTTTGCTTTTTTTTCCCCTTTGTTTTGTTATTGTTTGGGGTTTTTGTTTTGTTTTGGGATTTTTGTTTTGTTTTGTTTTGTTTTGTTTTTGTTTTGTGGAATGGATTTGAGCTGGCCTGTTTACACTGGTGTGTGGGCGCTGCAGGTTCCAGTGTCACTGTCCATGATGACCCCTCCGGCCGAGGCTCCTCAGCAGCTGCAGCTGACGCCGCAGCAGCAGATCCTCAATCCTCAGCAGCTCCAGGCCCTGATCCAGCAGCAGAAAGCACTCATGCTCCACCAGGTACTGGTGTGTGTGTTTGCTCAAATGATGTGTTTACCTGTCTAAATCCACACTGAAAACATTCAACTAAAATGCACTTGACATGTCTGCAGCAACAAATTCAAGAGGTCTTCAAGAATCAGCAAGAGCAGCTGAACTTACAGCTGCTACAACAGAAGACCACAGGGATTGTCAGCACAGAGGTAAATTTTAATTATTATAGCAACATATACTGTGCAATAATTTCCAGTATTAGGGACAAATCTATTTGAATTCAGACAGCTATGCAGGAGAAATAACCTAGGCTATGAATGCATTCTCAGTTATTTCATTATAGCTTTAACTGGGGGCAAAGTCATTTTCTTTTTAATAAATTTGAGATGAATTTTAGATTCAAGATACTTTTTCCTGAATCAAAACTGCTGTTACCCAGACCCAGTGCAAGTTATGTGCTGCATGGGGAACAGGAAAGTGTGTTGACTAGTGTGTGTGTGTGTGTGTGTGTGTGTCTTCATGTCCCGCTGTCACAGCTGACATCCCAGCAGATGGCCATCCAGCAGCAGGTCCTTCAGGTCCAGCAGCAGCACCTCCTCAACCTGCAGAGGCAAGGTCTGCTCTCCGTCCTGCCCACCAGTCCCACCGCAGCCCCTGGTATTCTTCATTCCTTCATTCTTTACTGCAGCTCAGTTTAGTTTCACATTTTCTGAGGAGTTATTGCTGACAATTATCTTAAGTGAGATAATTGTATGTGTCTTAGGCGTTGTCTGCTTGTGTGTTTTGGCACATTTAGGTGAGGTATAGTATAGATGCGCAACCATAAAGCCTTCTAGGTGTGATTTAATCTAAGTATATGCTGGATAAATGTGTTTACCTGGAGGAAATGTATATGATCTTAAGCTAATTAGGGTAACATTAGTAAACTATAACAAGCTTTAGGGCAGCCTAGTGGACTATATATGCTGACAACTTCTAATCTATAGTATATGTGTGTAATGTCAGGCTGTGAGAATGGTAGCAGTCTGTCCTCTGCTGGAGAAACCAGAGAGTCTTCCTGTCAACAATCCACCACCAATGGGCATCACACATTCTTGAAGAAGAAAGAAAGGTCCTTAAACTATTTATGTTGTGCGCTCTCTCCTCTGTCAAAAGTTTAGTTTCTATATATCTTGATACGTGACCGAATTAGCTCCAGCTCCGACTCAGATGTAGCGTTAATGGTGTGCTGTTGTACTCCTTGCAGTGGGTCTCTGGACGATCACACACAGAATAACCACCCTCTGTATGGAAACGGCATGTGTAAATGGCCCGGCTGTGAGACTGTCTTTGGAGACTTTCAGGCGTTTCTCAAGTGAGTGGTGAAGTCTTGTATTGTTTCTATCAGGATGTGCAGGTGGCGTGGATATATTAAGGACTCGGGAATGAAATATGCATGTCCTGCCATTTTCATCTGCTTGTGTACACAGATGCTAAGCAAACAGCACTGGCAATGAGAGCTCAGTTTCATAACATTGGTAGTTTGCAGTGTAACTAGCTATGGATGTTAATTACTCTAAGTTACATCATCGCATGAGGTATTTTTCCCCTAATCTCGCAATTATTTATTAAGACTAATTTTCATCTAAGACAAATGTTCTAATTTTCCTCTTGTGGTGCAGACCTTCAGTTCAGCACCACTTGAAATTAAAAACAAGGTTTTTGCTGGGGAAACAAAGAAGGATTCTTGACTTCTACATTTTACATAATGAGAAAGATCGAAATTGTCTTGATCACAGTCACTATAATGGAATTCCTTGGGTTTATATTTTATTTTATTATTTATTTTATTAGTAGTAGTTTTTGCTCTCGTACATTTGACATTATGATAATGCTTTATGATAGTGTTTTCATTGTGTTTATTTAGATACTGCAGAATCTTAATCATTACATCAGAGAACTGTTACTCCCTACTATCCCTACCAAAGATGTCAACCTGTACAGCAGGTGTTTTCCCTAAAGCTTATCATGATTTTGACTTAAATGTGTCCTCAGACATCTGAACAGCGAACACACACTCGATGACAAGAGTACAGCACAGTGTCGTGTGCAGATGCAAGTGGTCCAGCAGTTGGAATTGCAGGTATGCAATTGGCTTTTTAACAATAGTTTATTGTTATTGTTGTGAAAGTAGTTTACCCAATGCTTGGTAGTCCAGTGTTATCCAGTTGTTCCATTTTCTTTCAACTCCTCACTGCAAAGGAAGTGGCTGCAAAAAACTCTGCAACTGAAAGCCTACCAAAAGTTTGAGGTGGTGATGTGTGTTCACACCAGGCCCAGAGGCATCAGCGACAACTTTGGATAATTGTGCTCTTTCTCAGAGTGTCAGGAACCATGTAGTTGTCACACCTCATCACATTGTGCCATTTTAGCAAGAACTGTGAGTTCACTGCCTCTCAACTTTCATTTTGGTCTTCTCTCCTAATGTAGTTGAAAAAAGACAAAGAACGACTGCAAGCTATGATGGCCCACCTCAAGTCCTCTGAACCCAAACCAGCAGCACAGCCTGTGAGTACCCACCATGGCTGTTTTTCATGTGTGAAACAGAAGTTGCTTTGGTTATATTGAAGTTTTCCATATATAATATCTTGATTTATTTTCCAGGTGAATCTGGCATGTAATGTATCCTTCTCCCAGGCAACACTACCCAAAGGCCCCCCACCTATGAGCCTGTCCCAGAGTGCCACAGCACCCTCCACACCCCTGACACCCCTGTCTGAATCCCCTTCAGTTCTCACCCCCAATAGCATGTTCACTGGAACCCCCATTCGGAGGCGGTACAGCAGGTCTATGAGCCAAGGTAACACTGCAGTCATCGACTATTTCTCTTACCAGTCAATTAGTCACACGGCCTTGAGATTTTACTGTTTTCAAGTGTCTGACTGAAAGCACAACGCAGCACAGTGGCGACATTATATGTATAAATCATATTTGTTGTTGTGTTTGAACAGATATCATTGACAATAAGGAGTTCTACTTGAGCACGGAAGTTCGACCTCCATTTACATATGCATCTCTCATAAGACAGGTAATGTGTGCATCGTTTTACACTGAAAGACTGGAATACTGTAGAAAATGTACAATCACATTTTTATGAAGACAGTTCAGTTTTTCAAATTTGATTGAACCGAAACCTTATGTCTTATTGTGTTTTACTCCCCCCAGTGATTCTTACATACTTTTCATCTCTTTCAGGCAATATATGAATCACCTCGCAATCAGCTGACATTAAATGAAATCTACAACTGGTTCACTAGGACCTTTGCATATTTCAGGCGCAACGCAGCCACATGGAAGGTATTAACACTCAGACTTTGAGTGTCCTTGGATATTGATGAATAAACTGCAGGAATAGCACATGGATACGTGTAGCTGACATTTACATTTAGTATTAGCATTTTACATTCAAGTGTTCATGTTGCAAAATCAATGTTAGTGTGGCTTTTGCCTGCCCTGAAGCTCTGCTGATGACAGGTCCTTTTTCTGTTGTTGTTGTGTCTCTTAATCCTCCAGAATGCGGTGAGACATAATCTCAGCCTGCATAAATGCTTTGTCCGTTTGGAAAATGTGAAGGGAGCTGTGTGGACAGTCGATGAGATTGAGTTCCACAGAAGAAGGCCCCAGAAAACCACTGGCAATGGGTAGGTGTAACATGACCCAGGACCCCGGAGTGCTTTTAGACATTACAAGAAGTCACGTGCCTGACATTAGCCATGTTGTTGTAGTCCCAACTCTTAACTGCACAGAATATATACTATAAATAAATCTTTGTGTTTTTTAGAATATGACACTAATCTCAGTTCCTTCTTGTGTTAATATTAAAAGTACAACTTGTTGCATTACATGCTGTATAAACAGATCTCCTATGCTGAAGAACCCTCAGAACCGTCATGGCCAGAGCTTAGCTGCGTCTGCACCCCAGGTAAGACAAGTGCAATATGTCAAGCTCTGCGATGCTTGATAATGTGCATTGTTTTTAAATGTCAAAAACAAAATGGCAGTATGCTTCCTAATATTGCAGAGCTATGGAAATCAGCAGCTAACTTATTAGCAAGCAGTGTAGCAAACGTCTGCCCCATTTCATTGTTGTTGCTGTCGTATTAATGCACATTTTATTTTCTGTTTCTTAATTTTTTTCCAGAGCGGTGGTCTAGACTGCAGCATCCCTCTGTTCAACCCGGCCTCCATTGGCAGCATCCCCCTGCACTCCCTGCCCCAGGTTCTGCAGGAGCAGGTGAACGGAGGCCTTGCTTATGGAACTGGATACCAAAGTGACAGCAGTGCAACACAGTCCCCTCCGCAAGCTTTGTAAGTGTCACGTTCGGGAACCAAAATTGGCCACAGCTGTGTCTGTTCGCAGATGTTTGGCCTCTCATATTTCATCGTATTTGGCTCAGTGGTGATGTAATGTGATCGCAAATCTTTTTTTTTTTCCTTCGTGTTCGTCAAAGCAGCATAAAAGAAGAGCAGGAGGACGAGGAGATATGTGAGAACTTTCCGTATGAGTCTCCAGAGAGCACAGATGAGCACAGTCACAGCCCCGAGATGAACCAAGATGAAGACAACGGCAGTCCAGAGAGGTCCAGCCTTCAGCTTGATCGCGTGCCTTCGCTCTGACTATGAGGTCCAACTTCTCCACTGCAAGACCCCCGCTCACAGCCTATACGACTTTCTATTACCAAAAGACTCCAAAATAACTGCTCCATCTGCATAACCAAACGTGTTTCTCCTGGGGGAAGTACATTTTTGTATTTATCAGCGTTTTGTTTTTTGGTTATTTTGTGTTCTTAATCTAGCTCTCAATGCTTATCCGTACAGTAGAGTGAGACCACACAAAGGCCAATGTGAAACTGTCTGTTGTTTGAAACATAGTCTCATGATGTATCTTTATTTTGTACCTGTACACAGAAGGACCATGATGAGCAGAGAATCCAAAGGAAAGGGAATATTTATGGTTAGCACTTCACAATCAAAGTCTTTCCCTCTATATGGCTGCTTTGTGCTATGTTGGGGCCACACTACCTGATTTTTATTTTTATTTTTCTCAATATTCTATGAAATTCTGTTTGTAGAGGAAGTTAAACTGTTGCTTTAAAATGTAAATGTACACTGCCAACATGATCTGGTATATTTGTATTTAACATATAATCAATTGATTAAAAAAAAATAACTTCTTTATATTTGTCACTTTTTTTCACCCCTACCATGAACATTGCTGAATTTTGCTCTGATTGAGCTTGTAAAAGTAGATATTATAGAATTACCATGATTGTAAATCAATACATGTGTATGAATAATAAATTCCTCATGAAAAATGAGAAAATGTGTGTGTCTCTTCATTCTAGTTTGATCATCACAGCAGCTGTAGGAATTCATTGTTTATATGATGATTTAAGTTATGAGTTGGTGCTGTGTTTTTAACTGTGATGAAAGCCCCATCTCTCACTCAGTGGTAATGACTGCCTAATGGAAGGGAAGGGAAGAAACAAATGGCTTGTGGTATGTCCACTTTAACTTGTCTACAAATAAACCGATCTACCACCTACAGATGGGACATAGCAAATCGTTTACAAAACCACTGTGGTATAGAGACCACTAATTGAGGCAATGATAATAAAACAAGTGGTAAAATCATTCTGTGCAAGTAAAGTTTGTCGTTTGCTGAACCCAGATGTGTGATGATGGATGAGTGCTTTCAACTAGACTTTGGCTTGGCACCGCTTCTCTGTCAACACAAAGCCATAATTGAGTGGAGCTTAAATGTATTATGCCATCATAGATCTGTAGATTTTTGCTTCCTGATAGGCCGGTATCGATCAAAGTGAAGTGTGTGTGCATGAAATGTGGGTGTGTGCATGATGATGTAAAGTGGCTGAGTTCAGGCTCAGGGAGGCTCAGTGGCAGATGCTTCAGTTTCCACTGTTGGATTGTTATGCCAGCACAGACAGGTACTTTCTTCAAAACTAAGGACTCTTTATTTACAACCAGTGCTGCCTAATCATAGTCACTTTGTTAGGTGACCTTCTTCCTCTTCTTCTTCTTCTTCTGGCATGATTTAAGCAGTTCTGGTATGTCGATGAAAACCGCATGTTGCAATGATAGTTACTGTCTGCATGGATTGACAGCCCTATCAGTTTACTGTGCTTATCTAGCTGAGGTTTGCATGACATAATATGTCATAGTTTGGCTGTTGTAATCCTATTATGTAAGCACTGTATTGCATTTATAACTCATTGCATTTATATTCCATTCACTCTGCTCTGCATAAGATGACAGCTCCCTCAGTGAAACCTGTAAACGATGGTGACTGTTTCAAGCTTGAAAACTTAGGGAGTCCTGAGTCTGAGGGTATGTTTTATATTCACACTCAGTTCTCACAGTTTTATTCAGTCTCCATGTTTGATTAGGCCATGACATTATTGCTCGGATTAAGTTATTGTTAGTAATGATTATTTTGAATTGCAGCAAGTAGAACTGGCAGCCTGTTTGCTCATTGGCTCACACTGGTCTATCACTGATTGATAGATCTTGATAATGCCATATAGTCTGGAATAGATTTTCACACAGTATATATTTTCCTCTGGCCCCATTCAAGCCAGGGAACTAGATCCAAATAAAAGCTTCCAAATCAATAATCTCTCTTCATTGAAGATAAATGGAGCAAGCTTCCTCCATTACACACTTTTTAAATCTCACCTCCCTGACATATTGCATGTTAATGGTGCACTGAATAATTAAAAATCTGCCTGGTAGAGGGTTTGATTGAGTAACTTGTCCGGTGGAGGCTGGACTGGATGTTAAGACAGCACTGAATTCTTTTAACATCAGCAAGATGTGTAAAATCCAGTCCACAACACACGACTGATTTCCATGACTGCAATCTGGTCCAAGACAGATACCAGTGCAAGCTAGAAAACAATAAGGATATACATTTGAATTAAAAAAATGTTATTTGAGTTAACTTTCTATCTTTATATTATTTTTGTGCTGCTTGTGTTGCCCTTTTAAAGGAAACCTCCCCAAGCCAGTAGGCCCTCCATCTAAAATGACGGGCAGGTCGGTGGTCAGCGGCGTGCGCAGGCTGAGCACCATTTCAGAGCAGGAACCAGACAAGCTGGATACAGATCTCAGTTCCCAAGATCCCATGGGTGGCAGTGAATGGGGTGGATCCAGTTTCTCCCTGTGCTCTGACAACAAGTATAAGAACAGCAGCAGCTGTTTTACCTCCAGTGATTCCTATCAGCCTGACTCTGGAGGTATTGTTAATATTGTTTCACTCCTCTTTGGTAAAATAGTTGATGCTATAAGGGTTACAGAAAAGAATTGGCTTAAACAGGGAAGTCATTGCAGTATCAACAATTTAATTTGTTTTTTTCTGGTGTTATTTTGTTAAATGCAACATACCATATGTCCTTGGCCACATTTTCACTGACTTTCCCTATTGTCTTCTTTTTACTTCCTCACCAGATGACTGCGCAGCTATCCTGCTTGCCTGTCTATACTGTCGCTTCTGTGACGTAGTCGGCATGTTACCAGGCACATGTGAAAGGGCGTTGAGCCGGTGTTTTCCCTCATACAAATACGTCAAGGCATCCAGTGAGAGGGACCGGTGGGGCAGGGATTGTTGCAACTGCAATGTGGAACTAGACTGTGGTATCTGCAGCTCCTGCCAGGACTCAGCAGAGCTCCTGGAGCTGGCCATGGAGATATCAGAGATCTGCTATCGCTGAGGAGTTCCCTCTCAGTCTGACCTGCTCAAAGAATCAACTCAATTCACACTGCAGCAAAATCCAATGGGCTGTCCTGTCACAAACATCATAAATCTCAAAAATGGCTGCATGATACTCAACTCTCAATAAACAATAAACTTCACACACCAGAAAAGGACCTGTGAGGGAATTTTTAGTCTTTGTTATTATAATGTTTTACTACCATGTTTTATTATCTTTACTAGTTCATTAATTTATAAGGTTTAACTATTAAACTATTAATCTATTAAAATTATTTGGTGCTTTATGTTTAAAGGGTTTGGACCCACAGATCTTTTTCTGTTACATGTATGCAATTGATTATGTGCCTTAATATCACCGGGTGACAGAGGTGTGTGTGTGTGTGTGTGTGTGTGTGTGTGTGTGTGTGTGTGTGTGTGTGTGTGTGTGTGTGTGTGTGTGTATGTGTGCGTGTGTCTGTGTGTGTGTGTGTGTGTGTGTGCGCGCGCGCGCGCACGTGTGTGGGTAACATAGCGCACCGACTACGCCCCTTCCTTTCCCTGCACTGCACGCACTTGCAATTGGGCACAGGAATGGGTGATTGGAGGATTTCACCAGGGTGAAGAAGAGGAGCTGCACACATGAATGACAGGGAGGAGTCCCCGACCCTGGGAGAGACGGATGGAGGCCGCACGCGACGCACACTGCTCCGCGTGTCAGGCGGCTATCCTTTTTTTTGGGCGAGGAAGCTGGCAGACACACGACAGGGAGGAAAAAGGGGTTGTAGGGATACGGCCCACCCTTCCCCCAATTAAGTACCTCTCCTCAGGGGCATTCCACAAATTTCTGGGCCCCATGCAAAAGCCAATTTTTGGGCCCTCCACCACTGCACTGTTTTTTTCTTGTTCATCTTCAAAAAGTCACGTGGCCATATTAATTTAAGATGGAACGTTTCACAAAATTATGTAGCTAATGTGTACAACAGCTTCTCAATTAAATGAATTGCCTTCATAAATAATTGCTTATTGCTGCTTTGTGCAGAAATAATTCTATATGATTTAGACAAAAGAATTCAATTTCTTCAATACATTTCAGCAGCTATCAATAAATCATGTATTCTGTGAAAAAGGATGTTTCTGTGAATCCCTTATATTCAACCTTTCAAAAACCTCATCCTGGTCTCAATCAATTAACCACTAAGGGGTACTAGCTATGTAACAACCAATCATGGCTGCTCTCTTCCAGCAGGGCTCCTCCCTACCTGCCAGTCATCGCATGTGCAGGTCTGATTGGAACATCATCTGATGGGAAGAGATTAGAATTGGATTAGAATTAGAATTAGTAATTAGATTACAAGAGGATTTTTTGTTTGTTTGTTTTTTTGTTTGTTTGTTTGTTTTTTGGTTGTTTTTGTTCAAGTAAGATCAGATCAAGACCATTTTCAGAAAAGGGGGCGCAATCAGGGTCTGAGGGTCCATTCTTATGTTACGGAGCCACAGGTCAGTTTGTAATCTGATTTATTTTGCTAAATATCCATACTAGTGTACTTTAAATAACACTGAAAACTGTAATCCAAAATAAGCATTTCAGTTTCAGGTCTTAGGAGGGCCCTTCCACCTTTGGGCCCTGGGTAGTCAGTCCCCCTTTTCCTCCCACTGGGACACGCTGCCTCTCCTATACCCTTTTCACTCCTGCTGTGGAGCCAGAGTGCTCTTGCCTCGTTGTAGATTTCCTATTGATGTTGGACATTGTAGAAAACCTTTGCCCTATTGAGGCCATATAGTAGACTTGGTTCGTTCAGTGTTTGTGTTTGGGGTGATTTAATTCTAAAATTTTTTTCTTTTCTATTTTCTAATATTGTTTTCCTCTATTTACTTGATTATTTTGTTTGGGGTGCTGTGATTTGTTGTATTTGCGTGACCAAGTCTCTATGGTAGGCCAGTAGGCTTCGGCTAGCCACACACACTACTAAGTAGAGCATGAAACTATCCAGGAGGGATCTTCCAGGAATGGACAAAGGTGTATGTCCTTAACTGTGACCCCATTGTTTTATTACCTGGGACTTCTGCAACCCCCACCTGCCTTGCGGACAGCTCCCTTCAGAAACCTACAAAGACTGCATGGACTTTTATGAACAGCTGAGCAGACTGAGCTAGTACAGTGTGGAAGGCAACTCTCCTGCGTTAAATATAAATGTTTTTAATCAAATAAATTGTATGGTTTTATGATTTCTCACCTCAGCTCCCCAACAGACTTATTGGGTTGTTTGGACCAAAAACCAGTCACATTAAGGTTGTGGATGGAAAAGTACAAAATGTCTTATCAGTGTGTGAAAGTGCACTGTTGTTGTATTTCTTTTAAGCAACGAGCCAATGAGACAAAACAACTCCCATGTTATGTTATCCTTGACTATAATATTTAACATTTCCTTTGCTATGCTGAGAATCAGTTTTGCATTCTGCAGTGAGCCTATGAATATCCTGCTGATGTCCATAGTGCAGTATTAAATTGAAGACAAAGACAACTTGACTGTCCCTCTCATCTTTTATTGAAGAATTTCCACAACAGACCATGTACTGCACAGTATATATACCGCAAGTATATTGCTCTAATGTCATGACTTCTTCTTTATACCAGTCTCATAGTGTATAAAGTGTAAAATTTTGTCAGGTGTAAAATTTGAATAATCTTTGAGTTTTTTATTTTAGTAGTATATTGATAGTATTGAGAAGGCTAGTGTATTTAGATAACTGTCTTATGTTTAGCTTTTGATTTGATTATACTATCACATTTCAGTTCATTCATGTGGCACCTGTTGGCTGCTGTCACAGTTATGTTGACTGATGTGTATTTTTAGCTTCACTCCACAAAGTATGGGCGAGTGGGCTCAAGATATGGCAGACCAGTGTTCAGAGAATAACAACTCAACACTTCCACAACAACGAAAAGAGTTCAGGCTGGTGCAAGTGAATGGTGCATGGACCCGACAAAGTCAGGAGTGCCAGCAGGCAGAGGGAAAGTTATCAGCTGCTAAAATGTAAGTAGGGCAGTGCATGGCGAGAGACTGATTTGAATTTGAATTTGAATTAAATTGATTGACAGCTGCAAGCACTTCAGCAGTACGCATTAAAAATGTATGTGTTTTGTAATTTAGTTTGAGAGACTGTTCTACAGTATAGTGATGTTAAGTCAACCTGCAAGCACCAATAGGTTTATATGTTCAGTGGCAATAAACTAAATTTAACTGCCTGATACACAAATTAGATCACATATTAACCCAACATCATACATACATCCTACATGATCTTTCATGATAATTTGTCAAAACACATCTTCATTTGTAATTTGTTAACATGAATGGAATATAATATCTGCTCTTTGGCCAGGGAGAGGTGAAATACCTTTCTATTTAGACACAGAGGTCATCTGGTGTGAAAAGTGCTGTTGCTTACAGTAAGCTATAGCAATAGCATTTTAACAGTTGTTTCTATCTATTCCTCTCCATTCACACACTGCATCCAGCTTTAAACTAAAGTCTATATATTAACTTTCTTTTTCTTTTGTTTTTTTTTTTCCTTTTGCTGTGAATTCTCTTCAGCTACGAGAACAAGAAACATCATGGACTCTCCTGGACAGTGGTCAGCCCCATCGTATTCACCTACAACGTTATTCAGTGCAAAAACCTGCTGGATGCTAGAAATGACACACTGCTGTGGGGTCATTTGGAAGACCATGATGTCGAAGCCATCATAAGTAACTCCAGGCCTGTGAAGCGGTTCATTGTCATCGATGAGACTGTCAATCAATTGTATGGAACTCAGGTGACTCAGTACTTTGAGGCCAGAAAGGTTGTGTACAAGATCCTGCCTGTGCCCACCACTGAAGAGAACAAGTGCATGGAGCTGGTGACCAAGATCCTGGAGGAAGTTCATCATTTTGGTATCGACAGACGCTCTGAGCCTATTATAGCCATCGGTGGAGGCGTTTGTCTGGATGTAGTGGGCTTGGCAGCATCTCTCTACCGCCGGAGGACTCCATACATTCGGGTGCCGACCACTCTACTGTCTTACATCGATGCCAGTGTGGGGGCAAAAACAGGGGTCAACTTTGCCGGTGGCAAAAACAAGTTGGGAAGTTACATCCCACCAGTGGCAACGTTCTTAGATCGCTCATTCATCCAAACCCTCCCAAATCGCCAGATCTCTAACGGGATGGCAGAGATGCTGAAGGTGCTTATCATTGCATTAACTTTGCACATTAGAGGACTCTTACTGTAGGTTATGTAACACACTGGCAGCCATGTTGGAGGTCCTCAGTTCTTGGCAAAAAATAAATAAATAAATAAATAATTTTTTGCAAAACAAATAACATAAATAGTAGAACTTAGACTTAATCGTGGTATATAAACATTTACATCAGTTTTTTTGTTGAACTAGCCTACTAGCTAGTTAGCTAGCTAGCTAATTAAGCCAGAGTATTCTCAAGCTACAAAGTGTTTTGAAGTAGTCACTAGGGCTTAATATATTACACTTCAGTGTGTCATAGTGACCTCAAGTTAGAAACAAATGTAACTTTCCAGGATTTTTTTTTTCTTAGAGCATTACTAAATGGATCTAAACCCATACAGTGGTTATCTTTTTGGGTGTCTTTCTTTTTCTAACCAGGATATTATATGCTAACACATTATTTGTGCACAACCAGTTCTTCTTTGGGCCTCTATGATAGTCCAAGCCAGCAGTGACCTAACCTCAAATCCTGTATTTATTTCTACAAGCCCGATATATTAAACTACTTGGGCAGATTGTGGTGCATGTACAAACATTTCACTTTACTTAGCATTTTGCCTCCAACTAACCATGCTGCTCATCCAAATATACCTCAGATGGCTTTGATGAAGCACCGGGGTCTGTTCGAGCTGCTGGAGACTGAGGGCGGGAAGCTGCTTCACTCCAAGTTTCAGTTGTGTGAGAGCAGCAACAGCTCTGAGCAAGAGGACAGCGCCACAGCATCCACCCGCATCGCCATAGAAACCATGCTGGAGGAGCTGGCTCCTAACCTGTGGGAGGATGATCTAGACAGACTGGTGGACTTTGGGCACCTCATCAGCCCTGAATTAGAAATGGTTAAGATATAGCTTGTATCTAATTAACATATATTTCAGAGGAATTGACATAATAGGTCATGGAAAATATTGAAATTAGTATGTATAAAATAATATAAATATAATAAAATATAGAATCTATCATTTATAAACTACTACAAAAATAAGCATGAGTTTAGTTTGTAAATAGTTTTAAAATAGAACATATTCAATTAGAATAAAATTTTAGTGCTCTCTATGTTAAAATAATTACTACTTTATAACTACACTGTAATGATTATCATCATTATTAGTAGGAGTATCAGTAGTATTACCATTATTACCTATTAATGAGTTTTCATCGAAGATTAAAATTTATTGATGCATTTTGGAGAGAAAGTCCTCCTTCACACAGAGAGCGATATCCTGTATACATTGTGACTCGTCTTCCCCTCTCCTCACAGAGAGTGCTGCCAGCACTCCTGCATGGCGAGGCAGTCAACATCGACATGTCCCTCATGGTGTACGTGGCCCACCAGAGGGGGCTGCTGACAGCAGAGGAGAAGGCCCGCATCATCCAGTGCATGCGGGGCCTGGCGCTGCCCGTGTGGCACCAGGACTGCACTCTGGCCCTGGTGCAGACGTCTCTGAGCGAGCGTCTCAAGCACTCTGCTGGCTCTCTCAGGATGCCGCTCCCCACAGGACTGGGACGTGCAGGTATGAGAAAGGAGCATAAAACCTATGTCCACCATGCTTTGTCTGTTCATGCTTTTTTCACACCATCACACCTCTTATAGAGTGATGACCTTCACATCACAGTCGTTGGTCTTTTTGAGTGTAGCAAATACAGGTAAAACAATTTGTCTGTCATTAAATATGATTACAACTGACTTTTTTTATTTTGCTGTTGATTTTGTAGAGATCTTCCATGATGTGAATGAGGATATCCTTTGCCAGGCTTATTCTAAATGGACTGATGAGCTCTCTTCTTCTGGAAACAAATGAAAACATCAAACATCACATGTTCCACTTTATGAATAAAAAAACAATAGCCTCTGACTTTTCCAGCCCTTTATGGCCTGTAAGTTGAAGTCAGGATCACTTTATCTACTAATATGGCTTTGCAATTTGATATGTATTTTATGCTGATGCACAAGTATTTGTAATTTTTTAAAATCTGCTTTTCTTGTACTGTTTGTAAAAACCCATAAAGCATTGCTCTACCTTGCTAAATGGCAACAGTCTTGAAAGCACAAGACCTTGCAAAGCACAAATCTCTTTGTTTTGACCTCAGTAGTCCAACATCAGGGGCGATTATGATACTTGAAATGAATATTGAATCTTTGAAATGCAATTTTACTTTAGAATCTGAAAGTTTGTTACTCATGAGTCTGTCAGATAAACACAAATATACTGGTTGTAGATTATGTTGGGAGTCCTTGCCTTTGATGTTTTGTTTTTGTTTTATTCTGTATGTACCGCTCTTTTGGTCTTTGTTGTCTGTTGTCTTGCTTTATTCTGTATACAGCACATTTTGTCTGTTTATTTTGTTTTGTTATGAAACTGTATGTACTGCTCTTTTGTCTTTGTTGTGTGTTGTTTTGTTTTAATCTGTATACTGCTCATTTTGTCTCTGCTTGTTTTGTTTTGTTTTGATTCTGTATGTTCTGCTCTGTTTTGTCTTTGGTGTCTATTGTTTTGTTTTATTCTGCACACTGCTCATTTTGTCTTTCTTGATTTTTTTCCTTTTCTTTTTTTTTTTTCTCTCTTCTGTCTTTGCTAAGCATTCTGTGAACTCTATGTATAGTGTGGCTCTTCTGTATTGTGTCATGTATGTATATACTGTAGGCTATGTTTAATGTGTTTGTCATTGAATGTCTCTTCCTTTACCATTTTGTGATTGGTGTCACGAATGAGGTGACTTGTGTACCGTGTTCATAACTCAGTGCAAAATTGGTGCTACATTCTGTAACTCTTTACAATGGTCTGATTCCAGTGTATAAACTTGTGAAGTGACCTATGGAAATGTACTGTAATTACATAGTGATATTTATCAGAAGTATCATAAGTTCTGAATGATATTATATGGATATTATAAGTGCTGAAAAACTCTTCAAAAGGTGAAACATCAGATTACAAGTGTACAAACATAATATGCTGAGCATGTGATTAAAGTCTTGTCAAGCAATATGTTGATTTTCAGTTTTTCAGTTTTCTTTCCTGAAAATATATTTTGTCTCACTGGGCTAAGGTGTTATAATATGGGAGGTGATATATTACATCCTTTGCAAGCTGAAAATAAATTAGACTAAATGTTATCCATGCATGTTTAGCTGTATTAAATTTTTGGGCAGTAACTAATTATTACACCTCAAGTTTGAGGTTATTTATGGCTTTCAATCACTGTGTACAGTCTCAAAGGGCTTTACAGACCCATAGCTTATAAAAAACAAAACAACACCCTCTAACTTGAACCCTCGTAGCAGTTAAGAGTTGAGACTTTTTCTTTTCTTTACAGCACGTTAGAATGTATGGTATTCACCTTGGGTTGCAAATTGTTACTGCATACTCAGATAGAGGAGAAGCTTGGCTTTGCACTGGAGTAATGTCATCTACTACCAAAACTGGGAGTCACATGTAAAGAAACACACTGGGCTCAATAAATGGGGCGGCAGGTACTCCGATAGATCTAAAAACCTTTGCAGACATTCATAGAGAAGACAAGGATGCACAAGGTGAACATTCAAATAAAAATTTTAATATTTTTCACAAGATAGTTTCCACATTGAGTACCAATAAGTTTGAGTTCACAAATCTGAAACCAGTGCATATCTATTGCTACATTCATCTCATATAAACTGTAATTACAAGAACAGTAGCAACATCAGCAGAGAAAGTGTCTATATGAACCATAGGAATGAGAATGAGTAGAACAGATGTAAATTGAACCAACGTGGTTCTGTAGTACCCATAGTGTGCCTTGTTTAACAGCTGTAATATTATTCAGCATGACCAATCAACAATATGATAGCTTTAAATTAAGTGCCACCACTCCATTTAATGGTGATGTCCATTCTAACCACTCACATTTCAGGGTCTAGAGGATTAATCCATTCCACTGGAAAATAAGCTGATTTGTGTTCAGTCAAAGGGCAGTGTGTATTGCACTCTAAAGGCTCAATACCTGGGATCACTGTGACCGAAATCCAGTCTGTTGTCTACTTGACCAGCTCGTACTTTACTTGTGGCCTGATTGCCATCATTCTTCAGTTATTGCTTTAGGAAGAAAACACCAGTTAACTAAGGTGCATTAGCTAACCTGTTCATAACATTGCTACTTATTGTATGTCTTTGCATAATTTAAACTTCAATTTAATTTTGGCAACATGTTTTGGCAGTCAACACTGAATTACATTCAGGCAAACATCTTGGTCTCAAAAAGAAGCTGAACATTCAGTAAAACATTGGGATCATTGCCTTCGCTGCATAATTTTGACCTTGGTGAGACATGAAAAATAACATCCTAAACAAAAAGCAATGGCCAAGGCAGACCCTTCGTTACAGTCCAGTGTTAAATCCCACATGGGTCTGAGGCCCATAGTATCGTCTTGTACTGACCAAAGGCCCTTTCCTACTGCTTCCCTTAGGGACCTTGCAGCTCTACAGTTAATCCATGAAGCACCAAACACCAGGAAAAACATCAACAACATACTGCATCAGTGTCTCTAACTCCTCTAACATCACCATGGTAACAGAAAAGACTGTAAGGCACTTCAATCAATGAACAGAAAATCACTGGGCTAGTTGTTTTAGACTAATCACCACTACATTATAAGGAGCTCACCAGCTAAAATTGTCAAACATCCTGTGAGAAAGACATGATGCTGCTCTACAGGCATGACTGTAACCATTGCATAGTTCCACAAAATGGAGGTTGTATTGTAACAGGGCTCTCAATGTATGGCAGGTAGTTAAAAACAAAGGCACATTTAAGCAATGTGCTACAACTGTTAAAACGAAATATACAACTGTAAATCTTCAAGAAACTACAATCAGTCATATGACATTCTGTATGCATTTGAAAACCCAAATACAATAGTTAGTATATGCTTAGATAAAAAAAAAATGTTAACAAACCTTTTTCAATTTACGGACATCATTCCAGTGTTTTGACAATGTCATGCATTTCATACAAAATCCCATAGCAGTCTCCTTATATTCCTTGGCAATATAAATGTTCACATAATGGAAAAAAAAAACATCCTGAATGCAAAATGGACTGACAGTCATATCATAACAAAGGTGTAACAAAATACAATAATTTAGGAAATGGATGGACAGTATTAAAAACGGAGCACTTGCTGCATAATAATTAGTGAAATATTACAATACACTGTAGGTGCTGAAATAGTAGCAGTTCTACCAGTATTACTAGTCTGAAGAAAACATGCTTTGCACTGTGCTCTCCTCTAAAAAAATGAGGCAACGTGGACAAAAACTAAATAGACTACAGACAAGAATACAATAAAAACTGAATCCATTCATCCTGCTGCAATAATCACATAACAAAAACTTGCAGAATCACATAATCGTTTTCAGATCTATTATGTTTGAGAGTTTTAGATCAGTTTCTCTGTATGTGGGGGTGTGTTGTGTTAGAATGTGTTTCAGGGTTTTGATACTTTTTTTCAGATAAGATTCTAATAGTTTTTACACTTTGCTTCATGTTTCTTTTATAAGCATTTGCATAATTAATTTTTAATTGAGTTATAGTATTTCAACGGTCGAGGCAATAAGGAATGTATTGTTACTATCTGTCTGCTGCACACATTGCTAGGTAAAATGGCTTGGATGACTGTTGTGCTTCTTCTCTCTCATTATGGCACCATCAAAAGACTAGACATTTTTAATGTTGCTTTTGTATTTTATTGCTTTTCAGTATTATTTTAATTATTTGGAAGCAGACATTCAGCTTCAGTTCATTTTTAGTTTTTAATGCACTTTATTATTTCAAGATGTTTCTTTTTTTTTTCAAGAAAATATTTTTTAGTCTTGTTTCAGTTTTGGTTATTTTTAATAAATTTGGTAAGGGGAATGTGTACATAAAGTCATATCTATATGGATATATAAGTGAGATCAAAACTATAAATGATCAATTTCTCTCAAATGATCAATATGCATCAGTGAAGAAATTTTAACCAGAAGACTGACAGAGACTCAGCTAATAGCCAAAATTTGTGCATGGCAAACACAACAGCGATGTATACACATCTTAATAAGGCATTGGCACATTCAAGTTTAATCTAAGACACAAGGAGTGTAAAGCACTATAGTAATAAATAGATTTATTATTTATTCTATTATTGCTAGTGATTTAAAAAGTAGTGCTCATCACACCACAGAATATCTATATTTCTGACCATGATTTCTAACTTCCCTAGATTCTTTGGAATCAAAAGAAATACGCATAATCTAGCCTCTATCCCAAGATAAATGCATCTTTTTAAATATAAAAACTTCTATTCTTTGTTTCTTTTTACTCATTGTCACCAAAATATTGATTAAACCATAAACTGTACTTTAAAATCAGTCCTTGAAATTAAGGTTCAGGGCTTGAAAAGATAAAGATATCACAAAAAAAAAAAAAAACATGACTGGAAAAGATTAAATATATGTAAACACGGAGAAAAATACAAACAAACAAAAAACAGCACGACAAACCAACAAAAAATAACATGAACAAGAGAAGGGTCGTCCCTCTGCAGCAGCTGAGAGCGGATAGCTGCTGACAGGAACTCTTGGAACAGGATGGAGGGACGAAAATGCAGGCGGGGTATTTTCCAGTAGGGGGTGCTAACAGCCCTGCTCGTTCTCATCCATGCTTATGCTGCTCTTGCGACTGCTGTCCTTTGAGGCATCTGGGGAGACGGACGAGAGCAAAGGGTCTCCCCCTCTCACCGGTGATAAGGTGTCTTCCATTAGGACATCGTTGA
>OMKZ01014689.1:0-13719 GCA_900302535.1 Neoniphon sammara
TACATGCACATGCGCACACAAAAACACATGCAAGCACACACATATATCTTTTTCCATTCAATCACGGTCAAGGAAGGTGATTCGAAGGTCACGGCGGAAATTGTCACAGAAGCATCAGGAGTGCAGCTCCCCTGATGATACTGCTCACCTTCACTTCTCTTTCATGTGGGAACACACACACACACACACACATTTGTTGAAAGGGACTGTTCAAGGTGAAAGACAAGGTGATGTATCAAATTCCACCATATCCACGCTTAAAGCCATTTGCCGCCCTCCTGTGAATTTGTCTTTCGTGCTGATGTTGGGATATCATTCTGTTTTAAACATTTTTCATAGGGGCACAACAGCAAAGTGGAATGTTTCCTGGAGCCAGAGAAGCATCTATGGATAACTAGGCCTTCCTTATTAAAAGCAAGACACCTTGAATGACATTCCTGATCAGCACTGTTCGTACTAAAAGCTGGCTTGATGTTATTCCAATTCTGACCATTTGAAAACGCTAATGCCCTCTCCACAGCTGACTCAGCAGCAGATACAGTAAAAGATCTCTGCCAGTGTACTCATGTGGAGCAGCCGTCAATTCCAGTGTCAGCCCCTTTTAAAAGAGCGCTCCCCTTTTAGACACCCATTTAATCACCGGCTCTCCATTTCATTAAAGGCCAGGATGGCGAGTTTCCCCTGACACACTCTATTCAGACCAGGATCATGGCTCGGCTCCATACTGCAGATTTCCACATGCCAGCACTTTAGAGGCAGCAACACACACACACACACACACACACACTCGCGCAGAGCTTGAAACACAGAACCACGCTCTCTCAAAATCATGCACACACACTCACGCACGTATACTCTGACATACTGTCAGATTACCTCGTGCGGAGAGACTTGAAGAGTATAGCAGGAGCTTTGGGGGTGAGGGCTACAAAAACTTTTTTTCTTTTGTCCAACATAAACAAAAAGTGAAAGAGCCTGATTCAGTTGAAAGAGAACAGAGCAAAAGAAGAACTGACATAGAGGGATTTTGATGTTTTGTGCATTATGCGTCTCTGTTTGTAGCGGGGGGATCTGTGCCTATCTGTTTGAGTAGTCAGGATAATATGAAAGCAAAATATACATCAGATGGAAATATCTATTTTTAGGCTCCAATGTTAGGCTTCATCATGGAATATATTACAACCCAAGGACTCCTTTGATATCCTTTAAGAGTATGTGTATGATATCTATGGATGCATACATGAGTATTTAATATCTACGAGAGTGTGTGTGTATGCACATGAGAATGCATGTGTCACGAGGCTACAGAAGGCTCTACTATAGTCACATACGAGCATCTGAACCAGCGAGGGTCCCTGCTGCTCTCAGTGCAGCAGCTGATGGGAAATCATTATGGATCCTGGCAAATGGCCAGTTCGTGGTTACCAAGGCAACCCCACTGGCTCCATCCATCTTGGCTGTGATGATGTTTGAGAAACGGCCTGCTTTCTAAACCCTCACTCTCAGTAATGGCTTCTTTGATTGGCGCCATGCATAAATGAATAAGAATAGGTCAAGCCTATGATTTAGGTAGAATCTATAACAGTTTCTGCACTTGCATATCTCTTTGGTTATCAGTTGTGTGTGTATAAACACCTCTAATGCTTGGCTGTTATCGAGGTATTATCTGTAGATGTAAAGAATAACATTGTTTGTCTAAATCTAAGTAAAAATGGTTCACTGAAACACAAAAAAATTGCTGGGCAAAGGTTGTATATGTAATTTTCCATTCCCCTTCACTTTCATTTCAAGCAGCTTCAACAGCACTAAAAATTTGCATCATTGTCTGTTACATTGTTTTGATCCAGTGCTTAATATCTTGGCCAGGACCACACGAGAAAGGAAGTTTTAATCTCAGTTGGGCTTTTAAAATAAATAAAAATAATTGTCATGCATATATTTATATGTCATTCATTACCTAAATTTCCCTCTTAGCTAATACTCATATTTGATATGAAATGTCAAGATTGTGTCTGTTTTTAAAAGTGAGAGCTGTAGATGTAGACAAACCCGGCCGTGCTGCAGTGTTATGATACTCATATGTGTTCAAGGGGTTGAAAAGCACGAATGTTGACACACCTGCATGATAAAAGGCCGTGTTTGGAATTTGGAATTGAATTGGAATTTTTTTTTTTTTATATTTTAACCAGGGATTTCTACCAGTTGAGCACTATATTGGCACATGTGCACATCTTTTCCATTATTCCTATGTAATAGAACATGCTCCACAGGTAAAAGTAATTCCCCTGTGTGCTTTTGACTCGGCTTTTAGCACTGGAAAGAGACATGTGAACCATGAGTGTGGATTTGTTGTAGGTATAGTGAACATAACAGAGGCCAAGAGACTGCAGGGTGCCCTTTCTGTGTGATAAGCCCTGTTTCCACTGAAACCTGTAATGTAATCACTGCACACACATGCACACACACATAAAGAGCGGGTAGCTGGAGGTCATCAGAGCAGGTCCTCTAGTAGCTCAGAGGGTATGAGGCCAGCCGTGTTTTGTGGTTCTGAGTTGCTTTGTTATTCAAAGGGTGTACACAGGAGGATAACACTGTATTGCAGCTTTAAGACTGTCTATAGCTGACAAATGCAAGAGAGGCCAACTGCCAACTAAATTCTAGATATGTGATTGTTGCTGTCTATGGAGAAATACGAACATTTGTAGAACCAATGTTGCATATGCTTTTTACAGAAAACCAGAATCTGTCATTATCTTGTCAAGTTGCATGAAGTCTAAGCCATGAATGGTATATGTGTCCCAGAAAGAGTCCCATTTGTTAGATCGGTCTCAGGTTAGGATGCAGAAATGGGTAAACAATATTTGGGTTAATCATTACCAGTGATCTGAAGAAAAAAAAAAAAAAAAACTTACAAGCTAATGCTAAACCCCTTACTGCCTGTGTGCTGTTATACTTTAAAAGCTGCTTAAATTGTGCATGGGCACTTTACACTGTCAGACATAACAACAGTGCAGGCTACAGCCAAATAGACATCACTGTCAGCCATCGAGGGAATGCTTCCTTTGAAATTGATGAAAGCTGCTTCATGCTCAAAAATTGCTGAGGTTCAGACTTGATGGTTGATGTGTGCATTCATCCTCAAATAGTCCACTGAAGTAATGGGAGCTTAAGTTGATACTGGCTGTTTTCTAGCATATTGACTCGTAAAAATCATGAAAGGAATGACAATCTACATAGGCTATGATGTTCATTTAAAAAACAATACGGTATACACATTTCAAAGCGAAAAGCAGATGATTAGAACCTGTTTTGTTATTGTTGGATTGCAGTTTCTGACCGTAATGTAGTTTGTTTTATCTTAGCTTTTGTTTTTATTTGCGCACATACACGCAATAAATACCAAAGCTGTACTCACACACATTTATGAATAAGACACTTTTCCCATGTTTTCCCTTTTTCAAAACAGCACTCTGTATAGATGCTACGACATCACATCGACATGACACTGACGGTTACACAGCATGCTGTTTAGTGAATTTGGGGTTTAGTATCTCTGTGCTTATGCAGCTGGCATTGTAGCTACACTAATAATAGGTCTGCAATAGGCGTCACTAGCTCGCTAATTCAAAAATACCACCTCACATTCCCGCGAGCTCTTTGAATATTTGTAAATAATGTAGTATACAGACAGCTTGAAGACAAGATTCCTGCATTCTATGGTAAATGCTTAAAAATCATATATGCACTTTCTGAAGTGTTACACAGGTAAACAGCAGACATTATTGTTGTTGTTGTTTTTCTCACCAAAGCAGAGAAGCAAACCCATTAGGTCACCTTGGTACTTGTGTTCAAAGCTCTCCTAAGCTCGCAAATGCTGTTATATCTACCTATTTGAAAAGTGAAAATGCTAATGTTTCGCTCACCAAGTGCACAAAAGATGCTTGCATTAGCAGAAACACTTCTTTTTTATCCACTGTACTTAAATAATAGCAAACACTGAACTCCAAACCAATTAACATACAGAGTTTTGTAAGCAGTCTCAGCCTTAATGAATTCTCAAGGTAAATGCCAGCACAAAAATTTCAAGTCTCTTCTGTTTGCCTAATAGTTTCCTAGCTAATGTTGTTTATCAGAGCAAACCCATAGTACATGGCCAAATGGCTGACAGATGCAGACCGAGATAGAGATAGATCGGATGTCTAAGCCAGTAGGCTATTCTCTGATAGTCTGTACCATCAAAAAATATGTGCCTGTGTGTGGTCCTGGGTAAAGAAACTCACAATGTTGCCAAATAAACGTTAGATATGTTAGATAATGATCCCAGTTAGATAAAGGTAATGATTCTAAGACAATAACTGTTTAATGGCTTTTGTTTCTCACTACTTTCCTTTCATTTATCTCATTTTGAGGCAGCAGTGGAGCTCAGAGGGATCCACTGCAGCCAGCGTGAAGAATGTGAATCTCACACCACAGCACAATTGATGCTGCAACATCCGCTCAGCCCATGATAAAACACACTGGCCTTCTACTGCTGTCGACTTTCATATGGGCCTCTGCCGCTGCCGCTACGATTAATCTCCTTGGTAAACTATTTGTGGTACATGCAAAGCCTGCGTGTAATTTATCCTATGAGAAAAAGAGAATTAAAGGGAAACTTGGTTGCTATTAGAGGCTCTTTACGTTCAGCTGAAGAGAGACAGGCCAAGGCACTTACTGTTAAATAAGGAGAGTCTAAATTTTAATAAAAAAATCCAACAAATTGATCTCAATTTAACAAATCTAACAGTTTGCAAGGCTTGCAGTACAGCAGGTGATAAACAATACCCAATCCCCATCCTGGTAATAGGCTAACAGTGGAGCCATCTGAAAATATATTATACACCTGTAAAAGTATTATACACCTATTTCAAAGACAGAGGCAGTAGTTTTAAAGGCCAAGCAGGAAAAATGAGCTTGTTAGTTAAATGGGATCATATGCATAATGTGCTGTTTGCATCCTGCCCCCTCTCCCAGCAGGGGCCCCAGTAGGGCTGGTTGGGCTCCGCTGTAGTGAACGTGTGTATTGGGTTGGATGTACTTTTGTCGTGGGTATAGCTGGAATTAGCAGGGGCAGATAGACAAAACTGTCGCTTAGTGGGATTCTGAGTAAATGGCATTCCCATCAAGGGATCTAGCAGGGCTTACTTGGCTTTGTCTGTCAAAAAGCAGCGTGAGTTTAGCCCTTTACCTTATCACACTGCCTTTGAAACAAGTTGTTGAACTGTGAAAAGTGAATCGTGAATTGTTGCAATCTCAAATGTTTGCTTTGTGGAGGATTTAAAGTGACACGTCGCCTCTGCAAGTGTCTGTTTATTAGTGTGTCTATGTGTGTCTCTGTCTCTGTGTGTGTGTGTGTGTGTGTGGGTGTTAGTGGTTGCGAGTATAGTAATGCATTCTTTCATGTCTGTGACACTGGCCCGTCTGATCCATTCCTGTGAAAAGCCAGACCTCGCTTTTATCTCTCCATGTCATTAACAGATCGGTGCACTGTGTGTGCGACCTCACGCCTCTGCTTATGAGGATGTGTGTTTATCAGAGACACGGGGAGAGTATACTCAGATTAATATAATAATATGATGCTGAAACAGCTTTTCGTATGTTATGATTTTCCCTGGTATTCATAGCACAAGCTGAAACAGTAGGCTGTTAAAGGGAATAATATGATTTTGAGCTGACACCACTCACTTAATTTTGTGTGTGTGTGTGTGTGTGTTATACTAAGCATCACTCTGCAGGTCTGAAATGTTAGCTGATCAGCTACCCAGGTCTCAGTGACTAATGCTGCTATGTGTTGCATGTTAATCCTGTTCGGAGAGCAGCCAAGAGGAAAAGCCTCCAGTGACTGACATAAAGCTATCACATGGTCCCTGCCTTTATATCACTTCTCCTCAGAGCACAGACAGTGCTACACACACACACACACACACACACACACACACACACGTCTTACACATGCATAGTGGCCGAGGTGGATGAAGTGGAGGAATATGATGCCATTAGAGGAAAGTCAGGAGAATGGTTTGGAGAGAGAAGCTCTTTTAAAAGTGCTTAAGTTCTTTTAAAAGTCCCCCACCTTTCCATTACAGTATCCCACATCAGTCCTGCAGTGGTAATGATTTATAAATTGAATCATTGTTTGTGTGTGTGTGTGTGTGTGTTTGTGTTTGTGTACCCAATGATTTAAACAATGTATGGCATGGCTGGCAGAAAAGCACACTTGAAGGTCCTTTTTCCATCATTTGTGAACTGAAATTCAGTTTTAGGTACCGAGCTGATGAACGCTGAGTCACTGATGAGTCGGTGGTGTGTGATGTGATTCTGAGCTAAAGGTCGCATATGATATAGTGATGATTAGTGGTTTGGTATTTTGTCACTCCTTAATGTTAGCTAACATTAGCTAACTTAACTGCTAGATATCCACAAATGTTATAATCTAAAGAAAGCCTGTTTGCTTGCTTTGAATAAAATAAACAGTAAAAACATGGTGGTGCTGCTCTCCATAGCCGTTCAATAAAAGATATACGTAGATATATGCATATTCTGAAAGCTATATTCTGTGATTTCAGACTGTTAGCTAGTGTTGCTAGCTAACAGTCAGTGTTGCCCGTGTTCTGTCAGCTAACCAGTGCACCCTAGCAAAAATGTCGTCCTCGGACCAGGTAATTTGTGTTTCAGTGATTTCAGTGAACTGTAATGAAATTTGGCAGTCAGATTTTGTGTGCTGTTGACATGGCTAAAATTATTTTCAGAGTAAGCCCTCTCAGTATGCTACTAAGCTAACTAGCTAGCAGTACTTGTTTGCATAGCCCACATTTGTCCAATCTGTTTAAATTTTTCAATAGCAGTCAGCAAGAGAGCTCCTCTAAACATAGTAATACTGCATGTTGCTATTTTGTAATGTGACTCCACAATCCACAATGAATAAAATACCTATATAGTCTATTACTAGGAAAAGTCACAGATTCCGGCTTTAAGCCAAATTTGTGCGTTTCTTTACACACCTGAGACACTGCCATCTGTCAGATTTTCCAAGACTGAAGCCAAGACTTTGAATAATCTGCTTGAAAGCAAAGACATGCAAAAAGCCCAAGTCTACATAGGAGCAGCCCAAACGTGTATTTTCAATCCTCTTTAGACCTGTGTAACTGTAATGCAGTCTGTTTTGGCCATGCATGCGTGTGTGTGTCCATCCATCTGAGATTGAGGAAGGATTTATGTGTGTTAATTTTTAGTGCCACGCTTTTGTCTCCTTCCTAATCTCCAGTCACCAATCCTCTGAGCTAGTTTAGATAAACCAAAATAATATTAATCCTGTAAATCTGAATAGTGAATGATCTGCTGGTTTGCTTCCACTTAGTCTCTAATCTGAAATCAGGAACACAGTGTGAAATAAACTTATTTAATATACTTATCCACTATATTTCCATAGTTAATAGTGGCTTATATTTATGTGGCTTGCCAAACTTCTATCAAATAAAAAGACAACTGTGTTTGCATTTGTGTGTAGATGTACAAACATGCATGCATACTTGCCTACCTGTGTGCTTATTTGTGTGTGTGTGTGTGTGTGTGTGTGTGTGTGTGTGTGTGTGTGTGTGTGTTTAAATGAAATATTGACTGTCCTGTTCCCCAGGTCCTGTGGGTATCAGAGTAAAGAAGTGGGAAAATTGAGCGGAGAGTGGAAAAAGAGGCAGAGGGAAAGAGAAATGAGATGGGAAGGGGGAGAGGTGGAAGGAGAGTGAAAGTGAGTGTGAAAGCGCAGGGATATACTGAGACAGCGGCTGAGTGGGCGAGCAGAGTGGGAGCAAGAAATAGGGAGATGGTGTAAGATATCGGGAGAGATTGGGAAAAGGAGAGATGGCAGCACGCGGGGAGAGAAGGTAGATATCAAGGAAGTCAGTGAAGAGAGGAGAAGAGAAGGAGGGAGGCTAGATGGGGGAAATGGGGAGGGCAGTGTTGGTGTTTAATGGAGGGTGAAGGAGGGTGAAAGGCAGAGAGAGACCATGGAGGAATAGAGTGCCTGAGGCTATGAGTGCCCTTTGTTCACATGCATTCTGATGATATGGGAGTTCACACCAAGCAGACACTGTGAAAATGCGGCACCACACCTCGGTGAGCCATGCTGAGAAAACCAATACATGTTTTCTGCCTTTGTTTTTCTTTTTTTTCATCTGACCTTCATTAAATCAGGCAGGTCAATTAAAATCAATTGCTTTTTTACCTTGACATCCTAACAAAAAGGCCAAAAAAATTCCTTCTGAGATGGAGTTATGTGGATTGAAATAAAACAGAAAATCAGACGTAGATCAATACCAGTTAACAGCCGATCCACAGATGGGAAACAACAAGATAGAGCCATGCAACATGGGCACATATATAATACTAATGCCAAGGCAAAGACATAATTAAATCACGGTCAAAAGTAATGATCAATTTTGATCATTTCTTCATTTATTCTCTATTTTATAATCAGAAAACACACTTAGGGATGTGATCTCTTTTTCAAGAGCGCTGTGTTTACACATTGGGAGAAATTCAAACAAGAAAAAGACAAATAATATTTACAGTCATCAATTAAGACACTTGCAGTTACAACGTTCATGTTTCAAATTAATCACGTTCTCTATCTCTATTCCTGAACTGCCTCATCTCAACCAAAGCATCGAACGTCTGGGTAATTGGTTCCAGGTATATGGAGCACAAAATCTAAAAGCTTAATACCTTTTGTTTGCATACTGTGAAAACATTTCGTGTTGCATTTGCATTTCTATTGCTGTTTCTTTCAAGCGGAAGATAAGCAACGTTTGTGGTTTTGTTTTTTTTTGTTTTTTCACTTAACATCCCGAAGGTTACACCCAAAATCTTGTTGTTATTGAGGCTCATGTCAGATCTGTGCTTTCAAACAAAGTCATACTACTTGTGCTGGTTTTTAAAGAAGTACAGAACAGAATATCCATGAAGGAGTTGACATTGAGATGAAAGTGTCCTCTTTCAGCAGTCTGGAAAAATGAGAAGTGACCTGCCAGGTCATTATCTCTGGGGATGTTGAGCTGGATGTGTGCGGAAGTTCAGGTATTGTCAGGGGTGAGTGACACTTGTAAGCTAGTTAAATAAGAGGGAGTCTTGCCAAAGATGATTTTATAAATGAGTGTGAGCCAGTGAATATTAAAAAAGGGTATGTGAAGATGGCTGGTTTACACAAGGAGTGAGTCTTGTATGGAGAGCCGGTGACAAACCTGACGGCAGGCACACAACTGCCAAAGACGGGCACAATTAGCACCTGATCTGTACATTATGTCAACATAATCCATCGAGGAGACGATAATCCTCCCTGAATCAGGGTGTATTTGCCAGAGAAAGTGAAGTCATCCACAAGCGAAGCTTTCACAGCAGTTTTGCTATTTTTGTAAGTCTGAAATACTGGAGAGACTTTTTAGTTTAATTTATTCGACAAAAAATAAAAGTAGACAGGCCACTGTGGTCCTTTATGTATTCGGGCAGACAGAAAGGCAAAAAACATACTGTAATATACCTAAAACACAAATGGCAAAACAGATTCAAGCAGGAATAATCCACCTGATAAAACCACACAACATGATACCACAAAAAAATTACAGCCTGTCCATAACATCCACAAACATTTGATATCTTTTTTACTGCGTGGGGTTTGTGTTGTGTTGGAGGGTATTAGTCCAGGGCAGAATCTGTATGGATGTATGCTTATCTGTTTTCACACACTTGTCCGTATCATTCAACTCTTTACAGTATCTGTTGTGTGTCTTCCGTCCCAGGTGCTGCTCTCTGGACTGATAGGGGTGGTGTCGTGGAAGAGACCTCTCTCTCTTGTGGTGAGTATCCTCAGAGAACCCACTCTGTATTGCTAATCTGACAACCCTAAATATAGCAATAATACCCAAGAGGGCGTTCTTTACGATGATAATAGTTATGAGGCACAGCGATTCTTGTTTTGGTTTCAAAAGTGATGCAGTGTAACCTAGAGGAGGCGGTTTTAATGCAGTTGTCCTCTAGTTGAAGCAAAACATTAAAAAACATGATTATTACTGACTGATAAATAAGCAATCTCTCATTTAATGACACTTCTATCTGCAGCCTTTGAAAGCACTTAGGTGTCATCTTAGCTTGCTAACACGATCTCGCAATGAGCTGGTAAGTCTAAATCTTGTTGCTGGTCGCACCTCTGAGTTGTCAGGCCTGAAAACCTTAACAGTCCATAAATGTGTTTTCAGCTTTGGGGCATGCTGAGAGTGTGTTAAAAACCCTGGATCACAAGTCCGGTGTCTTACGTTTTCACAGCCACTGATGTGGAAACCACAGGACCAAAGCGTGTCCAAGGTCTTAGCAGTTTTCACTTTTTCCTGTCTGTGTGAGTAGATAAAAAATAAAAATCACTGATCTGTCACTCAAATTGGCCAGAAAACCTTTCGCTATCATGTATGTAATAGTCTCTGAACTCAGATCGCAGGATGTCAGACCAGGTGTTGCTGCATTGTTTCACATCCAAGTGGTGTAGTGTTTTTTTCCTCCCCAAGGGATGGATGTTGTCTTCCATAAGAGAGCCTGAAAACCTTTTAATTGACTGTCATGTAGCGCCTGTTGTGGCCCGTACTCGTACCTGTGTGTGTGTGTGTGTGTGTGTGCATGTGTGTGCCGGTTTGTGTGGTGCTTTGGAAAGTGTACCATGCATAAAGGTAGACAGTGTTCAGCCAAGCGTCGTCCTCATACATAACAGGAACAGCAGCATGACCTCAGAGTCCCTGTCTGAATTTCTGATTCCTCTTGCTCGCTGGTTCAGTGGGAATCAGTGGAGGAGAGATGACAGCGTATCACTTATTCAAATACACATATATACATCTTCTTTTTTCCTCCTGCGTGCGGTGAAAAACACAATCCAGAGACACATGACATGACATGACACAGGTCTCTCTCGCTCTCTCTCTCTCTCTCCCCTCTCTCTCTCTCGCTTTTTTGGAGTGAGAGAAGACCAGGACGGAGGGTGTTTTTAACCTGTGTTCCTGCGTGGGTCTCCCATGTTAATGTTCACTGAATGGAGAAATCAAGCTGTCTCAAATCAAACTCATACTCTCTTAATATCATAAATAACCCCACTTGATTTCTAATGCTCTACACCCTCTCCTCTCACTGTCTGTTAGGCTTCTGCCAATATCCCATAATATTGAATATAGCAATATTTGCAGACATATTAAATATTTCCTATATTTTTGAATCCCCCACATCACACCCCTCCCAACCTCTGCCAAGACCAAAAGCAGAGTGACTATGCAAGACAGCTTTTTCGTATTGAGCTGAGTCATTTTACTTTCATTATTCTGAAAGGTGTTGGAAGTTTCATTGTAATATTTGTATGCTGCAATTCCTAAATGTCAGATAATAATGGGATAACTATGTTATTTGTGTGGTCTTTGCCCTAAGTGCTCCTTTGATTTAATATAGGTTTTGTTTCAGACTTGTTGAATTGTTTTCATTTCGACTGGGTGAAAAAGTTTATATTGTTGTCACAGCAGTTGGTGGCAAGTTACCCACAGTATGTAACAGCTGAACGGATGCACAGAGAAACAGATGATATATAGTAAAGGTCAAACAGTGCATCGCTTTATTTGAAGGACTTCAAACATGATGAATTCATTTGTAACTGATGTTTAATCATGATTTCAAGTGCTCTGTGCTGAAGTCAGCTGGATTTGGCTCAGTGGTCCAAATTTCTTGCATACGTCATAATCATGCTAATGTACTTACCTTAGTTAATGCTTTAATTAATGTGTTGCTCGTGCATGAGGTCATGAATGAAATACATTGAACTCATTAATTCCTGATGATTCATGAGATGTTAATGGATGAAGTGATGCATTTTTATGCATGAATTCATGTTATTTCATGTACCCTTATTTTAAAGTGTAACCATAACTAAGAACATTATGCATCATGTAGAAATGGCAAAAATTGTAATTTAACAGTAATATGAAAAGCTATCTTAAAACAAACAAGACTTGACTCAGATTCCATATTTCAAACTACTTTATTGCACATAAAATCCATTATAATGAAAATAGAAAGATAAAGTAAAACAGTGAAGAAATCATATGGTTTTATTTGAAATGATATAATAATGTACATGAAATCCCTCTATATGAAACAATATATGGTCATTGTTACTGCATGTATTTCCTACTAAATTCATATATATTAACATGTAATGAGCAGAAAAATGGAGTCTAACTAAATCTAGATAACCAGCAACCAATCACAGAGCGGAACGATGAAACTCAAACATAAGCCAACAAAACAAAGCACAGGACACAAATTCTAATAAAGACAAAGCAAGTCAATCTCTACATCACCTCGCCAACCCAGCACCACCAAACTACGACCCTCAGTGCATGCAAAAAAAAAAAGAAAGAAAAAACTGCCAAGAAAACCTAAACAGGAAGAGAAAAATGCCTGGCAAGACCAACAGTTGTTTCTTCAGTGTCAGATCTACAGAGCAGAAAGGTTCTCCATATGAGACCTGAACTTTTCTGACAAAGGACATCATCAGGGAAGTTGGACCAAGCCATCAGTGACCTGGATTCTTTTCCTGCCATTTCCTCATCCTGAAGCAGACGGGGACCTGCAGCCCATCAGGGCTGGACAGATATCCCCGGCCAAGGCTCAGAGGTTGCAGACGTTATGGATTGAAGTGGATGCTGAAGACATGCTGAAATATCTCTCCCTGGTCCTTGACCTAGGTTTTCTGAAGCCCTCAGCTGCCTGAGAGCTATGGACAAAGGACCTCAAGCTTTATAACCATACCTTTCCCTCCAGTGTGAAGACAGGCTGCAGGTATGAGTCAGTCGATTCATACCTTCATGAGTGACCAAGCAGCAAACAAGATAAGTGACAAGCTCAAAGGCCAAACAGGTTATGACTGCTTGTTTCACTTAAAGCCTCTGCACGATCAGATCCTGACACCATGTAGGGCATATTGCCAGAATGTAGTCATGAGTTCAGCCACAAAAGCTGGGCGTAGGATGAAACAATGCATGAAGACAAAAGAAAGTGGCGCTTCAAGTTATTTGTCCTGGCTGACAGGAAGATGGGCAACACGCAACTTCATTTTGTGCCGGGGGGAAGTGCTCACACCGAGTGCGAACAATCTGAGCTATGATGCTGTTGTTAACCTCCTCCGGTGTCCTTTCTTGGGACAGACTACTGTGTGTTTGTAGACAACTTGTTCACCAGCACAGTTCTCTTCCATCATGTCCACAGGATCCAATACTGGGGCTTGTGGCCCCAACAGGGAGAACAGGACTGGTCTGACCGAGACCAAAGTGAATGCCCTCCCAAAGACAACCGATAAAGCGGATCAGGGGTAATCTCTGGAGAGACACAAGAGATGTCCATGTTTGTTGCTCAGCTGAGAAAGCCTACAGCAGCAAGTCACTGCACCAATGTGTGAAGAAGCATGATGGCTCTTGGTCCAGGTGTTGTGTCATGCTAATGCTGATGGGTTATCACACTTTCTCCTGCCAGAACCAGTGCTAAGCATTGAAGAATATCTTCATCCTCAGCTATCATGGGATCTTTATGGACCGCTATTAGTCTGGCCCCTCTTCTGAGACCAGTTTGTCATGAGTGACCCTACCAGGAGCCCGATGCTCCAGA
>OMKZ01014691.1:0-30414 GCA_900302535.1 Neoniphon sammara
ACACTCCACCTACCTCAGACACTGCAAGACAGGGTATATGATAATGCTTAATGCCCAGTTCATAAAAATGGGAGAATCTAGTCCTGATTCAGCACTGATCAACATAATTTCAGGCTCACAGTCAAAATTAAACTTCAGAAAGGCTGAGCAATTAATCGAAATATCATCAAAACTGCAATATGGCCAAGTGCAACATCCAAAATTGCAGGAGCTGTACTTTTCGATGAAAAAAGTGACAAAATAACACTAAATAAATGAAGTACATAGTTTGGCTCTATAGAATTGCCCTGGCCTACAAATTGTATTCTCTGGGGGCTTTTTACTCAGCCCTGTAAGAAAGAACCCTACTGGTGGGTTTGCACCTCCTTAAAAAGGGTTACCTGGAGAGACTGGGCTGGGCTCTGGGGGCTGTTTGACCTCTGGCCCCCCTGCTGGTCCTGCTGCAGGGTTGGTACTCTCTGTCCCATCTCCACCATCACAGGGTTCCTGCCTCTGAGTCTGCTGAGCCTGAAGCAGCTGAGCCAGCAGGACGGTCATGGCTGTCTGAGTAGCGGCCGCAGCCTCTCCTTCTGGAATACCTGACGGCACAGAGAGGGGCGGTGAAGGAGGCTTGGGCATGGGGGGTGTGCGGGGCACCCCTGCTGGAACGGGGGGCTGGGGAGGCTTGGTAGGTGTGGGCTGAGGAGGAGCCTCGATTAGTCTTTCTGAGTCAGCGGGAGCGAGGGCTTTGGACAGCTGCTGCAGTGTCTCCTGGTTGACCTTTGAGCTCATCGCCTGGACAAACTGGGCTGTGTTGCCTGCGCTCTTGGGCTGGCCGAGGATGTTAAGGAGGAGAGCCAGCTGCTCCTGGGTCAGCTGGGAGTTGGGACCCTTTGGATCTGCAAGAGGACACAGGAAATTTAGTTTGCAATGCAGCTGGGCTGGGCGATATAGCAATACTACATCAGTACTGTGATATAAGACTAGATATCATCTGGAATTTTGGATATTGTAATATGATATGGCAGAAGTGTTTTGTCTTTTCCTGATTTTAAAGACTGCATTACAGTAAAGGGATGCAATTTTCTCGACTAGAATCTATCTGCTCTATTATCTGCCTCTACCTGCTTGGTCATCATATCCACTTTACTAATAATCGGTTATCAAAAATCTCTGGTGTGTAAATGTCTTAAGAAAGCACCAATAGTCATCCTTATAGTATAGTTGCCATATCATCAGAGGTAATCTTTCAAAGATATTGTGATATCTGATTTTGTCTATATCGTGCAGCCCTACAACACAGAGTCATGTTACAAGGTAGTTTGCGTAGTGTGAGCATTAACATTTTAACATGATAGTTGAATCAAAGTCTTGCTAACATAGGTATGTGACAGACAGAATGACTGGATATATTCTTACCCAGCAGCGCAGAAGCAGACACATTCTGGGTTTTGATGCCTCCAGGAGCGGGGAAGCCCTGAGGAGTGTTACTGCGGCTGTCATCAAGGCCCAGCTCTTTACGGGGGGCCTTAGGGGCTGCCAGCTCCTCTGGCATCTGCTTCTGTCGCCGGCGTTTCTTACTCCACAGCTCATGACAATCCTGCCACAGCGGAAGACTGAAGAGAGCAAGAGGTGAAAAAAAAAAAGTTGTGATAAATATAGTGAGGAAATGCTTAGCACTTGGTTAACACTGATATTACACATGTGAACAGAGGCCCAACAAGGTGATGCGACATTAAACCAAAACATACTCTGGCGGTGGCATCTTGTCTGGATCCACATCCTTGAGGAACTCACTGCCCAACGCCTGTTCAGCTGTACAGCGTTTGCTGGGGTCCAAGTTTAGCATGTGGTCAAACAGGTCCAAGGCTGATGGAGGGATACTGTGCAAAGGCAGAAGCACAAACCCTCAGTCAAATGCACTGCATGAAAGATTCAGCCCTTTATACAGCAAATGAGCTCAGTTATTAGTACCAAGCAGTAGCATTAACTTACAAAGCAAACTCCTCCCGTAACCGTCTCCGGTACTGTTTCTTTGGTTTCATGGTGTTGAAGAAGGGAAGTTTGATCACATCTGGCCAGACAGCGGGACAGGGGCTGCCACAGATTCGGCTAAAGGAGAGAAATAAAAAATCAATTTGTTTAAGCGAAATAAAGAAATGTGCTCCTCTTTGTCAAGACAATGGTGCATATATAGAGTGAATAAGAGGTGTGCAAATAGTATGGACTTACTTTTGCATTTAAACCATAATGCAATGCTCTCTGTAGGCAGATTAATATCCTGACTCAAAATTACAGTCCTAGGTTGGCTTAGAAAAGTGCAAGTCCACCATCTCAACAAGTTCTCAATCTGACAGCTTTGGTCCACATCGGTGTGTGACTGCTGTGTTCTTTAATGCTCAAATTAAATAAATAAAGGGAGAAATGAGTCCAGGATTCAAACCAACTTCTCTAAAGGAAATAAGGATCAAAACGTCCGAATATTTCCAACTGGATAATTATTATAGACACTGGCAAAGCCTCGACTTACCTGATGAGGTCTAGCTGGGCAAGCTCCTGGTTAGCTTGAAAGATGGGTTTCTTTATGAACAGTTCTCCGAGAATACATCTAGGATGGACAAAACAAGATAATTATTCTCTCAAAAAACAACACTGATGTAGCAAAGAAAGTAAATCTGTGTCAGTTTCAGTCTTGTTCTTACCCACAGCTCCACACATCAATAGCTGGTGTGTATCTCTCTTCTCCCAGGAGCAGCTCTGGGGGCCGGTACCACAACGTGATCACCTTATTGGTGTATGGTCGACTGAAAATGAGAACCCAAGATGAGAAAATATTCCCATCAGTTCCAATAAACATAGATATAGCTGCAAATAATACTGGACATGGATCTTTGATAAGGCAAGACAGCTTAACAGGTGTTGTACATCAAATGCCAAAGACAGTGGTCAAATATAAGCATATAGCCTATAGGATGCCCACCTTTCTTCAGAGTTGTATAACCGAGCCAAGCCAAAGTCTGCAAGCTTTATTTGACCCCTGTTTAGCAAGAAAAAAAACAATGTTAATCAAATCTGGTGGGGAAAAAGCTCAAGTCAATTTATTTATATAGCACTTCATCACAAGCATGTCTCACAGGACTTTACAAAGAATGAACCTATCTAGATCTAACTAATCAAAAATCAATCATAGAGCAGAATGATAAAACACAAACATGAGGAAACAAAACAAAGCTCAAGACACACAATAACAAGTTCTGTGGTGATTATATATTGAAAGGGAACTGAGAGATTATGTTCTTTCTGTTTGAGGACAGCTTTCCTGCAGACTCACTTGTTGTTGAGCAGGATGTTGGAGCACTTGATGTCCCTGTGCAAAAAGTTTTTCTTATGACAGTAATCGAGGCCCTCCAGCAGCTGTCGCATAAAAGACTTAATGTGGCTCTCGTTGAAGTGGACCAGGCCCGACTCTAGCAAACCCATCAGGTCGTGGTCCATGTACTCGAATACAAGATAGAAAGCACCTGGGAAGGAAGCAATAATGATTTAGTTCTCAGAAAAGATTTTGTCTTACCAAACAAAAATGTGGTTATTTTTTAGGGCTGCCCCCTGAAAGTCAGTGCATCAAATAATTTATCATAGACTTTGAGGCGAGCACTTGTTGTGTTTACATTTAATGATTAACTAAATTTAAAAACAAGGTATAAGCACTTCATGTAGCCAAATGAGAAAACACCTTCTTTCATTATTTAGACAAGGCTGCATGGTCAGCAAATGCTCAAAAATATGTTTGTATGACTCTGTTACATGTGATTATGATTGCTCTGATTATTATTACAACCTATTATATTTTAATAGTATTGTATGGCGTGATCAGGCATCAAAGCCACTATGTGTCTTACTCATTAGGAAAAAAATGTACCTTTGTCATTCTTGAAGTCCAGAGCATCTTCCTTGTCTGTGACAATCTCCTTCATGTTTATGATGCTCTTGTGGTTGAGTTGTCGCAAAATTTTGATCTCTCTGATGGCTGTGATTGGGAAGCCCTCTTTTTCATTGTCCAGTCGAACCTTCTTCAAAGCCACCATTTCAGCTATGGGACACATGAAGGAACCGAATGTCATCACTGGAACATGTGACGTCCTGATCAATTACGTTTTTCATATTCACTCAAGGATGACAAGGTTTACTTCTGTTTATGCCTAAACATCAATATGGGAGAGTAAAAAACAACCTGAAAACACTCACCAGTGTCTTTATCTTTAGCCTTGTACACCTGACCATATGTGCCCTCCCCTGTGATTCCTATGATCTCAAACTTGTCCACACAGCGTTTGCCCCAATCTATTTCAGTTTCCTTAATCTCACCAAACCGCGGGCCACAGATTCTGGGGATTATGAATGAAACAAAACACCAGCTCAAAGGAAGCACAGTAACTAAACAAAAACAGTGGCAGAGAGTAAGATAAGCACAAAAACGTAGTATGATACAAAACACATCAGAGACATACTTGGGCCTGCGGCGAAGCGTTTGGGTCTTTTTCTCCTCAGGTGGGCTGTGCGGCGAAGACGTGCCACCAGGAAGCTCGGGGGGCAGAGGCAAGTCGGTCAGAAGCTGACGGGCCTTGCGCTCTGGCTTTTTCTTCCCTGAGAGCGAGCTGTCCTTCAGACTGATAGCAGAAAAGGAAAACATGCAGGAAGAGAGTGAGACTAAGCCCTGACAGTCACATATTGAGGATGACACATGCATAAAAATGCTAATTCAAATGGCCCAACAGTTCAACTGTACCTGTCTCCTTTATCTATGTGCTCAAGAACGGTTTGGGGCAATGGTAGAGATGATAGTGTAGAGATGACGGGGGCGGTTATACGCTCCTTGTCTTTCCCCGGTCCAGAAGCTGGTGCTTTCCTCTTGTCTCGATGTACAGAGTCGTCTTTCCCTTTTCCATCTCGCTCTCTGTCCCTGCTCGGCTGGTGCTCTGTGGTCTTTTTGGAGGACCTGTCTGAAGGGGACTGAGGCTGGCTGGATGTGGGAGTCCTGGGACCTTTCTCGGGTTGTGGTGGAGAGGGAGGGCGGCCCTTCCTGGAAGTGTGATTCGACTTGGGACTGGGCTGGTGCGTAGATAAGGATCCCTTGGTAGGAGTAGACGTGTTGCTGGAGCTCTTGGCCTTGGCAGCTGCTTCTGCAGCTTTGGCCTTCTTCTGCTTACTGAGCTCAGCGGCCAGACTGGTTTTGAAGGTGATGGTGCTAGGCGAAAGGCTAGAGGGGCGGCTGCGGGAGCGAGAGTGGCGGTGGCGGCTGCGAGAACGTGAATGCCTTGAGGATGAGTATGGGCTTCTGCTACGTGACCTGGCGGATCGCCTGGAGAGGAATAATAAAAATACTTTTTTAGAATTTGTTTTAATATATCACAAAAGTCACAGTGTCAGTTTCATTTACTTATATTTGTTTTGAATTCTAATTACTGGAGATATGTCTATATTAGCTGAGTGAATACTGAATAAGCCAGTGCGGACTACAGTGTCTTGAACTATGAACATGAGGGCAAAACATAAATTCCCTTCCCTATCAAATTGGATAATACACCACACAAAAAAAAATTATATAAATAAATAAAGAAATAAACAAACCATCTTGTCTGAGGCTTATGGAAAGGCATGGTCATGCCAGCTATATCAAGAGCAAACACAGGACCTCATTCATACAAATGTTCCTTGACTTCATTCTTGTTTTGGTCACACAACCATTTCAAATGATACAAATGGCTTTTATAGCCACTGTTGTAGAAAATCAGTGCTAATTTCCAGCCATAAATTTGTCTTGATTTTGACTGTGAGAGCCAAGTTTGAATTTAAGAACCTTCAGTAAATGAAGCATGATGCAGTTCTCAAGTAAAACCATCAGCTGTTATCTTTGAAGCCCTGCTTATTATAGCAAATGTGAATACAGCACACAGAGGAGCCAACAGCTGAAGTACACAGATACTCTGTTTAAGGGCTTTATGTTAAGCACTCACCTGACATCAGGACTTGGGCTCAGCGACTTTCTGTATGGACTTCGTGATCTCCTGCGGTTCCCATAAGGACTTGAACCAAACTCCCCTTGTTCATATGGACTATGTCGGCCATAACTTGGAGACCTGCGCCAGCTCACTGGGCTCACGGGGGACCGCTTGCGTTTGTTGCTTGAGTATGAACTGGGTGATTTTGAAATGCTGTATGCCCCATAAAGCTCTGAATCGCGGCCATAATATGTTGAACTAGGGGACAGTCTTTTGCTCCCATAAGTTGGGCTTCTTCTAGGTATCAGCTGGTTATAACCACCTGGAGACTGGTAGCTATATGAATATGATGTCCCATAGGGACTTTCTGCTTTGAAACCAGGACTCCTCCTGTATGCCCTGAGGTCTTCACGGTCATCTCTGTAAGATTGTGGAGCATCTCTGTATGCAGACGGGGTTTCTTTATCAGATCTTTCAGATCTTGTTTTACTTCTGTGCCTTTTCGAATCCCTTTTGTCCACAGACAGCGGGGGCTGAGTTGCAGATGTCCTTTTGCCATTTCTGTCACTGCCCCTTGTAGTGTCCCGGTTGTTTTTAGAGCCACTTATGCTACCTCCACTCCGAGCTTTGGAAGAGTCTCTCTCACGGCTCTGACGGTCCTTTTTTCTTGGTTCCTTCTCTTGTCTACCTCTCTCCGATGGTCCTCTGGTTTGCTCGTCCTTTGAGGCGTACACTACATCCCGATCTCTCGGGTGGCTTCTGTCTGGGGATGCTGGTCCATTGTAGTCAACCAAGTCAACGTCGCTGAGTCGGTCCACTGAGAGCCTATCGGCATGTGGGTCAAGTTTAGGAGAGGGGCTCCCAGAAAAACGCTCTGACTGGGAGCTCACGTCATCATACTCCACCAAAGTCCGAAGTTCACCCTCTCTTTCGAAAGTGCCTTTTCGTTCACTATCTTGATCTTCTGGCGTACCGGCATGCCATGAGTCTCTCTCCCTGGCCTGTCTGCGTTTCTTTCTTCTAGAAGCCGATGACCGCCTCTTCTCACGGTGTCTCTCTCTCTGAACTGCACCGCTTCCAGGTTTACTGCGCCTGTCCTGTCTATTAGCATTTCTCTGTGCAGAGGGGCTCCTTCCCCGACCCTCACGAAGCACCTCTGAATTAGGCATTTATCTATAAAATATCAAATATAGCCACGTTTGGGAATACTCTTTATATTGTATATTTTGCTTGAGCTATGGCCCTCGGTACAATGTGGAACAAAACATTTGGCTAGCTGAGTAGCGAGCTAGTTAGCTAACGTAACAGCAATTTCAAAATTAAACAGCCAGCCAGCTAGCCAGCTAAATCACGAGCATAATGTTAGCATTCCAAACCTAGCTCGCCGGAGGCTTGTCACTGACCATTATTCCAGATGATAATCCATCATACTCGTCCACAGCAACGTCCACGGTCTTGTAAAATCCTCTATCAAGTGTTTACTCACGGAGCCAGCCGACAATCAACCATTGTGTTCCCGGGCTGAACATCTCCCAGATTTGCTAGCTTCTGCTAGTCAATTTAGCCAGCTAGCCACCAGTAGCTAACTGTGCTCAGCTAGACAGTCGCATTACATTTCATGCTCAAAGATTAGGCCCACAGACTCTCCAATTTCAAAAAGCAGTTTTCCACAGAGGTTGCAGACACAGTAAGCATATAAATCCATCCGCCAGATAAAGTTAAAGTTGGATGAAAAAACTATTTCTCCTTCCCACAAACTTCTTCACGCCTTCCATCACACCCCAATGTGCAACAAGGAAGTGACTAGCACGCGAGTTGACTAGATAGCCACCGCTAACTGGCTGCTAGCGGTTTAGCCAGCTAGCCTTCTTTCTCCTTGCGTGGAGTTCAAGTCAACTCCGGCAGATGCAATAAAACAATGCCATTCAAAAACACATCTGCTCCCCCGTATCCCGGCGACTTGATGCTCCTTTTGGCAACCACGTTGTCAAGAAAAGCAACACGTGCCTTTTATGGTGAAATGGCCGAATAAGTCCTTGAATTTATATGAAAATATTTTAACTTTGTTCGCAAAGTAGCTAACGTTACAACTCGCCTGGGCCCTGAGAGCTTTCAAACTGTAGGCCTTGTGCGTCGGTGTTAACCAATGATACCCGTATGCGTAATCCAGATCAGCGGTTACGTCACCTCCAAAGGAACCCCCTACCCTCACGTTATAAAAACTCCGTGTACATGGAAAATGTACATGCCGACCAGTCATCGTAATGTTTTGGAAATTTCCTCACACGTCTAGGAAAACATTTCAGACCAGACAACTGGAAATGGACAAGCACACAGATATTCCAGTGTATTTACACGTTTCTTTATATTGTAAAAAAACGTTGCCACTGTAAAATATGTTCGTGTTTTTAGTCTGTTGATAAATGTATATAACTCAGATCTCGACTTTTTTCACAGTAGCTTTTACAGTTAATGCCAATATCTTGTCATCATTTTATATTTTTTACTTTTTTTCATATATGCATTATAATGTTAATCCTCATTCTGCACTGGTAAATGCAGACCTGAGAAAAACCTAAACATAAGTTTTTAATACTCACCAACTGTGATACTAGTAAATGCACGCATGCGATGAGATTGCAATAGTTATGACCCATCCATAATGTTGGGCACACTTCTAGTATAGGAATTCATGTGTACCAAGTGCAGTGACTGTGTAAACACTGACTTATGGGCCCAGCCTTCCTATGATCTGAGGAAAAGCCAATGGAGCAAACTGAAAAGGTGAGAGAAAATTGCTTTGATTGATGCAGGAAAAAATGGGCGACATAATAACTGTCTCCCACACATGCTGCTCATGTATAATTGTTTTAATTTTATCACCCTCATCTGGCCAATAGCAGTCACACTGCAAAATTTGTGCAGCCACCAGCACTGTTATGGTGCAGTTTCATGTTTCTAGAAATTATAGTATAATTTTAAAAAATGAGAGAAAAGCATACAAAAATGACAACAGCAGTGCTTCAACTTTGAGCTACAACCCCTGATATAAATGTTTAAAGCTTGTTAAGCTACATAATACTGTACTCATTCCCCAAGGAGAAATTCTTCTTACAAACAGGTCAGAGGTCATGGTCTGCTGTAGAATAACACATTAAAGCTTGTAGGGATTCAGTGTCTTGCTCAAGGACACTTCAGCAGAGGTCATGTTGTCCCAGGGGTTTGAACCTGGGTTTTCCTTTTGAAAAACAGCTTCCCTACTCTTTCATCAATGTGCTGTAAAGATCATTCCTGAGTCAAGACACAACTCTCCAAATAAGAATTATTTGAATAGGTTTGGAAAATGTTATTAGTAATATCCACTTTATTTGCCATTTCCAAATAGCTCACAAAAATGAATTGAAATGTTCCATTTCTTGCAGTCACAAACAGATAGGCTACATTAGTGGTTATGTTTAAAATAAGTAAACATGAAGGAAACAAATGTAATTGATGGCATACATACAACCCGTCCAATCAAACACAGATATAGATTTTATTCTGAGGGTATTTATATAAAAGGCAAAACAAGTTATTTATATAGTCAAAAAGAACAGTGTGCTCATAGCTCTCACACAAACATCACAAATTGTTGCAGACAACTGTTTAAATATCGCCCCTTTTATCCTGCTGCAAACATTTGGGCCATCAAGTGCATTAACCTATACATAAAGATGAAAAAAATAGATCCCTACAAATAAAAAAATAGTACAATTACGATTATGGATAATGAATTTGTTTGATTTTGAACGAAGAAGCGTTAGAACGAAAAGGCTGAGTTAAGCCGGTGTTAGAGTAAGCAAGCACCATAGTGGTCACCATAAGAATAGCCTTTGCAATCCTCAAAAACAGACACACAGCACTTAATTTAATGGCCTTAAGCTAGGCATGGTATGCTATACCAGAATCAGATTATAATTTGCAACGCAAGTCTGTGGCCACACTTTATCTCATTTTGTGGACCGATCACTTTAACTTTCAGGGGTGTTTCAATTTCAGAACAGTGTCCTGTAGGTTAGCCCTTAAAATATATTAAACCAAACAACTTTCTTAACATGTCTGCAGTTGCACATTCGGGTAACTCAGCACAGGTTGTGGATTCATGACCAGTCTGGCTCACAATCTGCCATACATCATCCCCTCTCGCTCTCCCATCTTTAAATCTCTCTCTCTACTGTGTGCTATTTATTAAAGCAGAAACACCATGAAACATTCTCAAATTCCTCTCATTTTGTGGTGCAGTGGAGTACAATTAACACAAACAGCTGAAATACTTGTCAAAAACGGCACGTAATCAAAGCCAGGAAAGCTTGACTGTTAACGAATCAATGCAACAGTTTAGAGTATTTTGAAGTATATTCAAACATGGCTCATTAACAGTCTTTGAGTGATTTTGAGTTTCCAAACTGTGGCCAAATCTCCAACTGTCATACAAGTTTAAGAGCTTTCTACACTCATAAGGATACCAAAACAGTCACAGACTATATAAAAATATTCTATATACACTGACATATCTAGAGTTGTACCACGTTTTGTACTCTCTTCCCCTCTGCTGTTATTTTTGCATAGTCTACAGTGTTTGGGATCCTACTGGTTGCAGAAATCGTTGAGCATAAACTGTGGACTGTTTCCCCCTGGCAGAACACACCACATTTAGTCTAGAGGTATGAACTCAAAAACAAATCTTTAACCAGATCAGAGTACAAAGAGGCAACTCTTTACCCCTTGATGGAAACATTTTCTGTAATAAACTTAAAAAAAAATTGACTGGAAAAAAAGTGCATTGAACTCTTTGATAAGTTTTCGGTGGCGGCAAAATGAGCAGCTGAGAGACAATAAGGGAAGCAATGAGAATGGAGGGACAAGACTTCACAGTGGCTTTTGGTCTATGTAATTAAGCTGTAATCATTTTCATTTGACCAATTTCATATGTTGCTTTAATCTCCACTTGACTGTAAAAAAATAAAATCGCTCAAGCATAACAGCAAGGTCAAATAATCCAATCAATATGTTCCAAAAAGTTGTATTACAGCATGATTACACAGGGCCAATTTGCACAATGTAGAACAAAGATAAACAATGCAGGATGGCCTCTGAACTTTGCGCATCACTGGCAATCTACGAGTACAGACGACTTGAGATAGGAAGGGGAGAGATCATTCACATTCACAATGGACAGAGGCAACAGCGATGTACTGTACAAGAATAAGTAAACCCTTAATAACCCTGCATTCATTCCCAGGCTATATTCCAAATGAAACCCTTCCAGTTCCGTCCACCTCCCTCTGACCACTGCCATCGTCAATCTTGCAACAAAGAAAAGTTTTACACAGACACAGCCCTGGGTTGCATCAAGTACGCTAAAAAGATGCACTGCGGTGCATACTCTTTATGGCGAGTTGTCATTCGCTTTAATTATGGTGGCTAAGTGGGCACTTGTTTGCACTAGATAGCGTTTTTCTTTGGTGATAAAGTACAACCATGTCAGACAGGTACCACTTTGCTTTGATATAGCCTGCATCTGTTTTCGGTCTTTTTCGCTCTATAAGAAGTCTAGCCATGAATTTATTCCCACTTTAATCCCAATTTTAAAAAATAAATAAATAAATAAAAAAGGGGGAGTAAAAGGTTAGTGTTTAAAGGTCTGAGCCAGGGGGGGGGAAATAAACATCTTTCAATGACTGGAATCAATTTATCAGCTAAACTCCCACAATGTGGTAAAGACAGTAGATGTAAAGGATTTAGTGTTATGGAATCACCTTTTATCAGAGCACCAGGGATTCCTTACAAAAAAAGGCAATGAAAATCTTTTAACTGAGTGAGGTAAAACTTCTGAAATGTTAGAATGAAATATTTTCAAGTGTTGCATGATCCCTCACAGATCGAAGGGTGATGATCAGTGTAGTTTGTGCAATTTAGAAGACTTAGAAAGAGGGAAGAAAAAAAGGAAATATTAGTGCGCTTATTATACATTGGTTGGTGTCCTAGAGGGAAAGACGAAATGAAGAACACTTTGAATTCACAGATTAAAAGTATGTGCTCAAATCCATAACGCAATTAAATTAAGGTGTAAAAAATGACAAATAGGAATGGCATCAAATTTCGACCCTGGCTTAAATGATACGATGGTCTACGTTTCAATGAAAAATGCTTTTAAGATTCATCAGTGCAATGTAAGCTTTCCACGTGGCACTCAAAGAATTCTGGGTTGACACCACACTGTTGAGTCAAACATTTACTCACGATTACTACCAAAGAAGGTAGACTACAATATGGATTTGGGGCCCTCCAAGATCAAGCTCCTTTAACATCGTTCCCACTTCAACCGTGGCTCTGACTCTTTCATTTTTTTTCTATCTGTTTAACTTCTGCAGTTGTCTGAAATATCGTACACATCAAACTCTACAATAACATTTTTTTTTAAAAGCTCGGGGTTTAGCCTCATCTCAAGCTTAGGCCTAAATTAAAAACACCATCCATTTATTACACTCTGTAACGTGGTCAGAGTAAGAGAGAGAGAAAGTACATTAATTATTTGGAGTGTCAGCACATAAAAAGTTAAATTGAGCTATAAATGGTGTATGAAGTGCCACCTTACTACTCCTGACACATGGTCAGATGTCCTGGTAACCAGCACAGAAAGTCATGGTCAGGTATGGGCACAAAATAAATGCAAAAGTCTGAGAAATGTATATGTACACAAGCAGTCATCCTGCTCTCTTTTGCCACTATAAAATACAGCATCTCTCTCTAATTCTCTTGGCCAAACTTTTACTTTTCTTCTTTCCATTTTTCTCTTTGCTGTCCTCCATTTTCCTCGCCCGGATCTCTCTCATCAGGTCAAAGAACACCTGTAAGAAAAGTTGTGTTCAATTCTGATGAGTAGTTTCATATTAGTGTGTGACAAATTACCAGCCAAGTAAATTCAATTGAAGCAAATTCTTATCTTTAGACAGCCAGACTAACCTTGTCAACATTGGCACGGGTTTTGGCTGAGGTCTCCACGTAGCACACACCCCACTGCTCGGCACGCGCCTTCGCCTCGTCTGCGCTGACCTGCCGCCGGTCCTCCAAGTCTGACTTGTTACCGACCAGGAGGAAGGGCACGTTCTCATCTTCCTTCACTCGCAGGATCTGCTCCCTGCACAACAGGAAACAACATTCACCCATGAATTGTACAAATCAATCAGCCACTGCAAGCACAAGTAAATTAATCGCATTATGTCAATCAAATGCTATTTATGTGACTCAGGTCAAACAGTTACCTTTTTCCAGGGCATTTCTGGTTCCTTTATTTTTATTCGTATATAGCGAAAATCAATAGGGTTTCTGGTTCCCATTTACTAATCATTTCTTTTCTTTAAAAGTACCCGTGATTCTATTTTAAGAACTACTTTGAAGCACCGGGCCTATGCTTGTTTGTGCTTGTTGAGGCAAACTGAGTAGATTGTAATGTTTTTTTATGTTCAATCTAGCCGTGGTGGTAAATGTTACTGTGGGAGTGCGTCACAGCTGAGCGAATGTAGAGGAAACACTGCATTAATCTATGCTCAGGGAAAAACTCGGTCCCTGGGACACCGAAAAGTTAACATTTTACTGTTGTTTATAATTGCAGGGCCAGACATTTGGTTTACAAATATGATTACTATTCGAAGAAGCATGTTCTAGGCTTCTGTTTAATTTACAGAGCTTCATAATGAGTTTTCTCTGAATTTTAAAAAAATGACTAAAAGAATTACATAACAGTAGAAAGTTCTGCAAATGTAAACAATTATCTCTCTCAAAACATACATGCTGGACCTTTAAATATGTTAAACCAAGACACGAGAGAGATCACCAGGTGGACTCCTTTGTGTTATTGACTTAAATATATATTTGCTAACAAACTAGGTGTGCCCACATGTCCACAAAAGTATGTATTGATGACTGCATCCTGAGTTCAACATTTGGCAAGCAAATATTTTTCCCTTAGCCAAAAAACATTATTTTACTTTAACTGGATTTTTTTCTTTTATTCATTGTTAGCCAGCTACTGCTGATGAAGATAAAAGTTTCATAGTGCAAATGATTATAGTATGGCCACGGTAACTCATTGTGGAAAAAAAATCTAGAATGCACAGAGGAGGTAAAGGCAATTTTAACTATTTAAATGCTAAGCTTGCTAATGTTAATGATTTTTGGATATTTTTTTCCATGGCAGTTTAAAACTTGCACCACACCATATCAGCAAATAAAGACATCAATGCAAAATCCAAAGCTATTGAGCAAAGGAGTCAGCATCGGCTTCACACCTAGTTTGAAGCAGTAATTTTGTACCCTAATGTGTTTTTCCATTATTCTGGCAAGGCGATGGAATCAGAAGCTCCAAATCACTTTGTTGGTCTATACTTGTTTATACACTTTAGAAGGAGAAGAGTTGACTGAGGAATTCTAATGAATGGGGATGACTTTCATGAAAATGTTTATACTTCTATACCTGAAGTCTACTGTTGCTGCAAATGATTCCAGCTCTGTGATGGAGAATACACAGAGGAAACCCTCGCCGCTGCGGAAGTAGTTATCCCGGATGGCTGCATAGTCTTCTTGTCCGGCTGTGTCAAGGATGTCAATCTGTACCTCCTCTCCATCCAGCACCACTTTCTTCCTGTAACTGTCTGCTTTGGTGGGCTCGTAGTCTTCAACAAACTGGGAGGTGAAATGAGAAAGTGAACATCATCACAAACCGTGTGAGAAACTTTCATCAACCTGGACATAAATTACGTCAAAGAGAAAATATAGCAATGATTCCAATGTGATTTTTATTTGATTTTGATGTTGGTCAATGAAATTACACACACACACACAAACACAAAGGCTTGCTCACCTCATCATACATAAACTGGAGGGTGAGGGCTGACTTCCCCACTCCCCCACTGCCCACCATGATCACTTTGTGAAGGGCTAGAGAGTTCTGTCCTTTTGGCTTTGCAGCTGCCATGGCTCAATGCACTAAGTGTTCCAGGTGCGACAGAGAGAAATTTCAAGGTGGGATTGGAAGAGGAAGGGAGAATTGTGAAATTAAGACAGTGAAATTAGACCACAGATCCCAGCTGCAGTAAGGGGCAGAATTATTATTCCTGGGGAAAAAAAAAAGAGAAGAAATTACAAAACTGGTATTATCATCCCCCCCCGGCTCTAGACTCCATCTCTGCAGTCACGCTGCATGGCTATCATTATGTCTCATTGTCATAAATTCTACCACAACAAATAAATAGTGGACACCGCCCTCACACAGAAGATGTAACTGACCTACATTATTGCAAATGCACTGCGATAATGACCACTGGCATTAGATTGATGCCCGTGAACTGCTTTTTAATCAGCTTTTTCATTATTATCCCTCCCTAAGGCTTTGGATGCACCTGCAAAAAATGTTCCATATTGGGCCAAATGAACATCATTGGGGTTTATACTGTAATATCATTTAGTTTCCCTTCAATTTTGGCAATTAGAATGTGTCATCAAAAATAACTTCACTGGAATAGACTATTTTGCTGAAAATGTCTTACTCATGACATTTTTTTAAATAAATAAGCAAATCCAATGGCATACAGATTAGCATGTTTCAATACATCATTACGCACAGTGGCTAGATTATACTCAAGCCAGGGGAAACCTAGGAAAGTCATTTTGTGTGGGAAACAAAAGTTTCACCAAGCTACTGTTGCTTCTGGGTAACATCTGACAGTGCTTTCCCAAGTTTGCTGGGATTGCAATAATTGACTTACTCTGTGCAAGAGCAGCTCAGTTCTACAAAATATTGGGCTGTAAATTCCTACAGGTTCCCCTTTAATGCATTTGACTAACACAGACCTACACAACACTCCGGGGGATAGGGATGAAGCTGATGGGAATGTAGCCAGTATGCCATTATACAAATTAGCAGTATGCATCAGTATGCATCATTACAATTTAGTGACAATACCCTGTCCGCTGACGTTTCACCATCTTGCCCCTCATATTTAAGGAAAGAGCAGGGTGACTTATAATGTAATCTTTACAGGAAAGATTGCTCTGATGGCAACTTTCTTTCTCATGTTTCCAATGATGTATTACTGACCAATCGATCTGTACTGTGAGTGGAGCGTTATCATTACAGTAATACATCCTGAAAAGGCTAATGAATACTGACTTCGGTGTAGTATTCAGTCTTTGCTATGATTACGTGAATGAAATCAATAACTGCATAGATGTGCGTTCATGCAACAGTTACGACGGTCTTTTCAAGAACGTTAACTGTTCATGACAGATTGATTTGGGGCTCTGAGGAAACATTCTGGGCAATCTTAGCAACCCACTCCTAATTAAAGTTATTAAAGCTATCAAGATACTTAACTAGATGAAGAAAAGGCGTGACAAATACAACTAGGGCAGGACACATTACAGTGCTGCCAACAGAATGAGGTGTAACGTTGTGTTACCGGTTTCATCAATCAGTTAAGCCGTGAAATTGGCTACTTCATACACAGGCATTGGAAGCACACAATAAGCTGATCTGGCTAACGTTAGCTGACTCAAGTGATTACTATTTTCATCTCATTATTACAACAGACTGCAGAATAAGCACACTATTTACAAGAAATGTGGACACACACTGATAACTATGTTAACTTATTAGCTACCAAGCAGGTGACATGACCAGCTGTGGTAAACTAGGCATGCTATTTGACCACAGTGGCGTTAATGGCTAACAAGCTAACCTATCTAGCTAGTTAGCCAATTAACAACTCACGACGAAGATCGTGGCTCAGACTATTTGCAAAACAATAGTGCAATTCTGTAAAATGTATAACTGGCAACAGATGTTTCGTCGATCGTGTCAAACTGAGCACCTGGGCAGCCCCAGTTAACATATGCTATCCAGCTAGCCAGCTAGCTAAAATGGCTAAACAGGCAAAAGGCTGGCTAACGTTAACCAGTAGCTAATCAGAACTAAATGATGCAATGTAAAAAGACGCCAAACATTACCAGTAGCGACCACACAACGTCGGCATTTGTGTAAACAATACAAACCAACGTGGAGCTGAATAAACCTCACCTTGGCACAACGTTTGAGGAAGGCTGAGTTATTGTGGCAAAATGAAAAGACTTTAGCTGGCTACTTGTTAGCTCATGGCTAGCTTCCTAGCTAACTCCAGTGACTGAGCTCACAGCTCTCAGAAGCAGACTGCATGTCCTGTGGGCTTGGCTCCGTCTGACTTGACAACGCCCGCCCGCCTGGGAGTGACACACAAATATGTTTACAACATTGCACTTTTTCTGCCAATTATCATTTTAAGAATTCATCATCAACACAATTTTAGTGTTAATAAATTTTGAATGAGTTGTGGTTATGATAATTGGGTTATAGGTGAACATATGCTACAGATTAAACCTAATTGCCTAAACATGCCAGATAATTGATTAACGTTAATTGGCTATGCCGCAGACAAGTCAAATGCTGGCATGTTTGTCAAGGAGGAGATCCTTTGTCAAGTGCTCTGAGAAAATAAAATGGATTTTCAGAAGCCAGGTAATGCTGGTCTCAATGTTTTGATGTATATTTAACATAAACTTCAGTGGATATGAACCGCAAACATTTTGATCAAGGAATGCAATCAGGCTGCCCTTGTAAACATTTTTAACCAACTGAACTCCAGCAAAATTAAGGTTTAAGAGCTATGGAAATAAATTAATTAATTTATTTTGTGGGATGTTGCTTTAAGTTAAAATAAATAATTACCAAGGCTTTTAGTTTATTTCTACTGATTGGTTTCATTGTAGCAGATTACTAAATTACTCTCCCCTTGTTTGCATTAGTGATGACGGCCAAGTCCATAATCTCTGACCTGCACTTGAAATTTTCAGAGAAGACCTGGAATGACACCTTTCAGCTTGTCCGTAGATGCATGGTAAGACAACCTCCATTACACATGGGCACTTTATAAAAAAGTTATATGGCTTTGCATCTAATGTAATTTCTCTATAGAAATCAAAAACTTGACACACATTGAATTCTACTCAATCAGAATCACCTAGTTCCCTCATCTTGTCACACACAATATGTTCACCATGAGCTTTGATCTTTCAGTTAGTGCAAATTATGAAGACCACACAAAATTCCTAATTGAATGGAGAATTCTTTGAATGTAATTATAATTAGTGTAGAATATGTGCCTTATTTTTTCTACATGGAGACATGACAAATGTATGAATAATAGTTATTTGAGGCTTGCTTACTGAATGATTTCTCTGCTGTGGTGATGTGCTTTGAATGAGGAACTGGTGTGGTGATGCATTAAGAATGAGATCACCATTGCAATCCTGGAACACTTCGTCTTTGTCCAAAAAGCACTCCATGCTTTGACCATCACTGAGTCTTTACTTTAGTTCATTTCTCATCAACCACTGGGCCTGTGATGGGTAATTAAAAGAAAATCAAACTGGTCGACTGTCTCCCCTTATTTTACTCACACTGCCCTCTTACCTCACTTGTTTCCATTGTTGGATACTCTGTTCTGTTCAGAAAGGCATTGCATTCAGTTGGTTTCAATTGCTTTTGGTTTTGCAGTATTTAAATGCAAAGGGACCGTTACGTCCCGTTCCTTTGAAGACGCTCCACCCATGGAAGTCCTCCACTAACATTTGGGTCTAGTTTTAAGGAAATTCAGACTAGCAATGCCTCATACATTCCTATTTGTTCAACATTCAAGAAACAGGCGGCAAGTATGAGGCTAGAAAAGTGCATGACACTTGGCTGTGCTGTACTAAGCTGTCCATTTCCTGTCAGGGCTTTCGGAGGCTCTGCAGTTTGGAGAAGACGGCTTCATTTTGATTTGTCATGGGTGGAGCAGCTTAATAAGAAGCTTGGCAGAGGGTGGTCTCTGGGATCTGGTGGGGAAATGAGCTTACTAAATAGTCCGTGGTGATGTGTGGTCCAAGAAGATAAGGCAGCTGGGTCAGGTCATACAGTTGTCTGCCAGTGATGCTCAAAAGGACTTTTGTTAGACAGGGCTTCTCAAGAAATGGGTAAAAGGTCTGCGCTCAGAGTTTTTCCGTGGGTTCTTGCAATGCACAAAATCATTTTTAGTGAATGAGGTACATCAAGATGGCATTTTCTCTGGTTTTACCCACAGTGCTAAACATCAAAATGTCAGCATCTGCTAGTGCTATGGTGTCATTTCAGTAATGACAGCTTGTGTGTTGCTCAGTCAGAAGGGCCAGGCAGGCGGAGGGACAGTCATACAAAAGGCTGCCATTGCTACACAACTAGCTCATTGTTGTGGTGGTGTTTTTTTTTTTTTTCGTAGGACAAATCAAGAGATGACTCCAAGCCTCGTGAGCCACTGGTTCGCTGTATGGAATGGCTCCATGAAGCTCTGAATGGTAAACAAGCAAATATACTGATGATTCTATTTTGTCCCTCCCAACAAAAAAGTATAAGCATTTATACACTCATTGTTATCAACATTGTGCTTTATGAGCTTTCATCATATTTTTGTGTGGATAAGCCACATTATTTGTTTCAGTGTCTTCGGTGAATGCCATGAGGTCTCGTCTGGAATTGATAGCTAAACAAAATGGGTAAGGAGTTGACCCATCATTGTATTTTCTTTTCCCTATCATTTGTGTCAGTGCTGGCTTATGTTTTATGCTCCACCTTTCCTAGACCGCCCTTTACATGGCCTGATTTTCAACCTACAGTAATAAAAGGGTAATTCTGGTATTTTAAAACCTGGTCCCTATTTTCCCTTTTAGTGGACGTACTTTGATGTGAAGAGGTTGCCCCATTGGATTACTTTACAGCCTTGTTTAGCAGTTAGCAGTTATAGTGTTCTCGCTCAATATTGGACCGATTCCAAAACTTTTTGTTCCTATTAATCATTTAGACCCAAATAGATGAGGAAATAGGGCCCAGGCTTAAAAATACCGGAATTATCCTTTAAGCTTTGGGGTTTTGATTGCAGACCACTTTAATTTTTTTCAATATCAGAGTGCATTTAACAGCCATGACATCCATGCTGTCAGATTCTGCTTCTCTGACAGCACTGACTTGTTCACCTTTCCTACCTAGTATGGGCTTTCACTTTACTGAGGCTACATGCTACCTGACAGCTGACCTCTTCTACTTGGAGGTGGTGCTGTTGCACGGTGGAGAAGTGGAGTACGTCAAGGTGGCCTCACATGGAGAAGCCCCTGTGGTAAAAAGACTAGTCTGTTTTCCAATAATCCACTCTCAAACGCCCATTTATTCTGTAAGTTGACAAAATGAAATTGTTTTTCAGTTGAGTGAGTCCCTTCTTCAGCTGCTGAGGTAAGAGGTAGTGTGATGGTAAATTAGACATTTTGCAGTGGTGATGTTGCCACCCCTGACTATGGAGATAGTCAGTGATAATGTTATTTAATTTTTCTGAGGATGTACACATATGCTGCAGGTGCATGTGTTAATTGTACTGGGTCTTTTTGTTATTAACACAGGTCAAAGAAATTTGTGGAGTTCTCAATGAAGTTGGCAGACCTCTCTATCCTTTACAACATCCCAGGAGACAAGTACAGCCTTTTAAACTTTTATTAATTTGTATCTCTTGAAATCATTTAACAATTCTGACTTTTTCTTTCAGTGACACCAAAGTAAAATTGTTTACATCTCTACAATGCCTGGGGAAAGATTTGCAGAAAATGTTACAATTGCAAAGGTAAGTGACATGGAATAACTAGGCCTAAGGACCTGTTATCATAGGTTTGAATCTGTACTACTTTTCTCCCTTCAGCACACTAAAGGAGTGTGACCGCCCAGAGGACATGATTCTCAATGGCAGGATTGGGCGTCTAATAGCTGTAAAAGAAGGTACATAACAAGAAGTAGAAGGATCAGAATACATACATATTTTCTTCACTTGTTTTAATGTTAATCAGAAAATGTTAAAAAACTCCAGATTGTCCACTGACTGTCCAGTTCTACATCAGCCCCACTGAAAATCTGGAAACCTCAGATTCAAGTAAGGCGCCAAATCTCTAAACCAGCAACAGAAAGCCATATTTAATGATCCACTGACCAGTCTCTCAAATGACTAATATATATCTCTTCAGTGTTTGAATGCAGACAATGCACTCAGGCTTTGAGGACTTTGGTTGCACTTGAAAATGCATTTGTGGTGCCACTGGAGCTATTGTTTGAATGAGAATGAGGTGCATTTCCATATGCAAGTGAAGTCTCAGAGCGGGGAAGGGAAATCGGGTGCTGTGGAGGGCTGGGAGTCTGCAGGTTTTCCATTACACCAGGCTGATTAGCACACCTTCAACCAGAAAAAGAGAAACTAATCAGTGAGTTTACCTGATGTAGTCTTGGATTGGAATGAAAACCTGCATTCTCTTGCCCCTCTAAGGCCCATGATTGCCTATTCCTCGTGCATCACACTTTCAACTTTAAGATGTTCCTATTGAGAAGCACTTGTAATTATTTCAGATGTGGAGCCAGTTGTCCAGGCAGCCCAGGTGATTGTGGGTCTCAGTAACGCGACTCACCAGCTTCAGATGGCCTCTTTGATCCCGCAGCCTGCTCAGCTTGATCCTCAAGGGTAACAGCCTCTCCCTGCGGGTGCATAATGTGTTATTGCTTAATCTGTCAGTCAACAGGATACTCTATTAATAATAGATTCCCCATGGAATTTGACTGTCAGTGCCAAAGAGATGTATTTTGGTTTTGATACATTACAATTATGTCTTGTGGCAGCCATCCCGTGTTAACTCCTTTGAGTGAGGTGCTGCATGAGAGTTTGCCAGCCTGCTTCCTGCTCAGACTACAGCCAGCTCTACCAATGCTTGCCTCCTTTGTAAACCGGCTCAGCCAGGTGACAGGTCTGGTTAACTTGCACAGTAAATACTTCTGCTGTATTATTATAGTATTGTAGTATTATTTTTTTTTCTTCCTCACATAGGATGGAAAAGTTCATATGTCCTGTATGCACACTTCCTTTGGGGAACTATGTTGCACAACCAGAATTTTCTTCTCATGGATAATGGCAACTCCAGAGAAGCATTGAATTACAATGAGATTTTTCTAACACTTTATAGTGTGTTATTGAAGGATGGGAGGGTGTTTTTTTACTACCCACATTTTCTATCCAGGGATTTGAATGTGCAGTCTACAGGTGTGTATATGTATATCCTATCACATATTTGTCTTTTGCTGCCTGCTGTTGTTTCAGACGTCACCATACCAGATGTTGACCTGCAGTGGGCAGCCTTTCCCAAGCTTCTGATGAGAAGTTCACTGAGCGCAAAGAGTTCTGGGGAAACATTTGATGAGCAGGATACTATTTTTACGGTGGTACATACATGTCTTAAACTTTTTGACATGATCAACATGCTCATCAGCTAAATGCGCAGACAAAAGGCATAGTTTCATACCGATTTATGAAACCCTATCTAGAAAAGAAATGAGATAAAAGGGAATTCTCTCTGTTCAGTCTCTTCCTGGTGAAATGATGCACAGTTATGTCTTCCCTGGAGCTGCATGGGAGGCGCCTGCCCTGAAAGGCACTGTGGTGAAGAGCATTCCCTTCACCCACCCTGCCCATGTCCCCGCCCTGCTGGAGCTGCTTCGTCATCAGTGCACCATCAACACCCTATTAAGTAGCTGCGTCACCTCCCAATGGTCGAGTCTAGGTAAAAACTTCCAGTACAGGATGAATTTTTACACGGCAGAATATGGAGAGGATCATCCGAGTATGCAAGGCTTATTGTTTTGAAAAGACATATCTTTCATTAGCCACCAGTTCGGTTGTTCTTATCTGTGTTGATGAATCCTGTCATCAGGTTCAGTTCATTCCCTGCACTTTGAAGTCCTTCCTGAGTCTGACACCAGCTTTTCTGTGACCTTCCACAGACCAGACATGGACTCCCTGGCTGTTTGTGAGCATTTGCCAGAAAAATTAGTTTTATTGAGTTTAACATGACAAAGTTCTCTGTTGAATTAATAGTGCATTCCTGTCTGCAGTGCTGGTGAGCGTGCCTGGCTCTCGTCAGCTTACCTGCAGCTTGTTTGCAGCAGGAATAGACCCTCCTTCTATGGATGAATGCATTTCCAGTGAGCTGAAGAAGTATGGTTTCACAACTTATATCTCCCTCACCTGACTTCACAAAAAGTTTAATAGTGCACATAGGTATACACTATAGTAATGTTCAGGGAATGTGTAAGCTATTATTTAGGCACAAGCATTTTTCTTGATGGTCACTGGGGATGTGTTTGTCCCGTCATACAGCCAAAATGTGCAAATGTTACTTACTTGCAGAATTTTTTAGCTAGGTTCCCACCTTAGATTAATATTTGTGTAAATTTGCTAGATATTGGGTAAATAGCAGTCCTTTGTGATTTCTAATTTTGACCAATGTCAGGTCAACATGCCAATTTTGAGACCTTGAATTACACTAAACGAAGCCCTAAAAAATATTGAAAAGTCACTGAATTTCATGTGCGAGCATGAGAACTCATTTAACCATCTCTGCCTTCTGATTTTAGCCTGGCCTCAGATCCAGCTTTCTTCTCATTCACAAATCATGTGTGTTTTTATGGCTCAGGTGCATGTCCATTCCTGTGACCATGAATGCATTATACGGTAAACTGGAGAAGGTCACCTCTCCTCCTCTTCCTCCTGTGTGCCCTGCCACCACGGAGGCTGGAGATGACCAGCCAGCTTCCTCTCCTGTCCCCGTGTCTAACAACGAAAGCACCCCTGCCACAGAGTCCAACTGCGCTCCTGCAGCTCCCTTGACCCCGATTCCTCAGAGTGCAGCAGGTCCAGTGGACAACTCCACAGTTGCTGCTCCAGCCTGCTTTGCCATGTCTGTAGCCACATCTGAGCTTCTTCCTGAAATAAAGACAAGTCCTCCTGTCAACCCTTACCCATTTCCCACTGTGGGTGTGTTTTCACATTGGATAACCAGTAACGGCCATCACCTAGAGCTAATCTGAAGTTATAAGTGCATTATATGCGATCTCCTTAAGTTGTTAAGCCTTGAAATTGTTCCTTTACTATTTTTAGAACTGATTAAATATATTGACCAAGCAGCTGTTGTGTCCATGCATCTAATCAATATATTTTTGGCATGTAAATCATGTAGTACAACTTAGCTTACAGCTGTTAGAGCTCAAGAATTTATCAGGCTCAGTGGTTCCCTTTAAATTTGTTTGGAGTTTGAACTTGGCTTGCCTGATTTACACACCTTCTTCTACACTGAGTCATGCCCTTTTTAAATGTCCTCTACCTTACATTAGATCATTTTCAGACTCGTCAGCTAAACATGCTGCACAGCTGCAGTGGTGTGAGCTTAGCAAACAATCTTAATTTGTTAATTCACTTGTGCTCACATCCATCAATATAATTCTTGAATGCAGAACATTTTCTTGGTATGCATACCAGTGCGGCAGTGATGGCTGGCTGTAAATGGGTTTGAGGCTTGGCATTTGACCTCTCTCAGACAGCCAAGAGCACAGTTGATTGGTACCATGTGAGCCAATCAAACATCGTTAAAGTATAACGTGCATTTTGATGGTTCCCAAGAGAATAAAATAGAAATCATCACACTGCAAATTTAAATAAATAGTTGGATGCAAGGGCATGAGATCAAGGGTGAGGACTAAATGTGCATATTTAGATAGGCCAGAACTGTAGTATTTGGATCAACTTTAAAATCTACAAATAGCAATTTATTTCAAATGCATTGGCGCCTATTGTATCTATAGCATTTTTAATTATGAGACATGATGTTTGGTACAGTCATAAAATAGTACAGTCATGAAATGGCATTTAATGTGATACCAGTAAGAGGTAAGTACTCTTACGGAAAGGAAATATTATGGTCTGTAATCTCTTAATTACTGCTAAGAATTAGTGAGCACCCTGTGTACTTAGTGCTACGTCTCCTAGGTGCCGGCCAGAACAGGAACCAATACAGACTAAAATATCTGAGTAGGCCTAATCCTGCACACACAGTAGATAGATTCTTAATTATATCACAAATATGCCAGCTAATACACTTCACCAGGCCTCAAAGTGTAAAATAACAGAAAATTTGCCCTCCACCTTATGTGAAAGGTAGGTCATTTGACAAAATATCTCAGCTCTCTGAACGGCGAAACTTTATCAATATCAAGTACAAAACCATTAAACACATTCCAGTTTCTGTGGTTATTTATTTATGACTCATTTAGAAGCTTTTTTATTATGGTCCTAATTATAAAGCCGTATCGATTCTGATTGGCTGAGTCATGTATGACGCTGATTACACACCTGAAAGGCGCACCTGTGGCGGAATAACGGTTACATGAAATTTTAATAATCGTATTTATGATTGAAAACCATATGGCTACTTTTCGGTGGTTGTTTGTGATAGAACAACAACCAATTATTACATCTAAATAAAATATTTATAGGATTCATTTGCGTCGTTTTAATTTCGCCTTTACCGCAGTTGTATAAAAGCAATAAGCCAGTCGCTTCATGTCGTGTCTGCGTCTCTTCTAAATTCACTGTAAAAGTACGGCCACATCTCCCGGCCCTGGTCTGCGGTCTCTTTAAATCCAAATCCACTGGACGAGTGCTCTGTGTCCTCAAGAAAGTTGCTTGGCCGCTGAGACTGCCCGCACTCCAACCTGATAAACAGCTGCTTACCATTTAGGGTAGTTGAGAAAGTTTTCTCGATACTCCTCGCTTCGGGATTTTTTGGTGAACAACGCAGCTCGGGGATGTTTCAGATGTAGAAAGTCTACACTGCTGGAAGCTCAAGTCTGGATTCTAGGTTTGCGAAATGCTGAGGCATTCTCTGCTCAACATCTGGATTAACTATTTGGAGTCAGAGCGGCCCTGCACAAAACTCTGAATATCAAGCCTATCTCTTATGGAAAGACTGTCTGTTACTCTGGAATTTAACTCCTGTTGATACCCCGAGTGCTGCGCGTAGATTATGTATTCTTTAAAATGGGTGCGAACAATGGAAAACAGTATGGAAGCGAGGGTAAGTGCTGTAATTATCATCATAACATCTGTTTTCCTCTAAATTCAACTTTTAAAGAGCTTTATGACCATAAAACTATTTAAATTACTCCTCATGTGTAAAACAATGGTGTTTTTAGCGAGTTGGCGTCGTTTTATCGTACAAACTAAATTGAAGACGCCAACGCTAAAACAATGTGCATTTTCTTGGGTCTGATACCTTGAAGTTGCCTTTGGACATTATTGGGCTAAAGCTATAGCGACACTCATGCTTTCCCCACTATTTCTTTATTCCTATGATAATTTCCAAAACTTTGGACGATATTTTCAGCTGGGCACTCCGCCCCAAAAGGTCCAGGTTTGAGGGATACGCGCTCATGCGGTAAACTTTGGATCCTAAGCTTTTCATACTTTTCACAGATATGGAACTTTTATTATTTTTTCCCCATAGAATCGAATTGCAGAGAGTGAGTAGTGCCATCTGGTGGCCAAACTTCAAACACTTTTGAAAGATTATTTCATTTTAAACTAATTTGAAGCACTTTTTAAAATATGTGTGCTTTTAGTTTTCCTATACATTTTCCCCAGGAAATATACTTTTCTAGTTGATCTATTGCACATCTTGTTCAGGTAGAGACAGTTTCATAAAAAAAACATGTCTAAAAACCTGTATACGGAATAAACATATTCTTTTGTTTCATCTGCAACCATGCTTCCTAGTCAACAACAAATGACCATTCAGCACTCTTGCTCCATTCAAACAACAACAAATAGTAATTTGTGTGATATTTTTTAAGGAAGGTTTTTCACTGCCATTCTATCAGAGTTTGGTTCAAAAGGCCAGTGCTTTGACATGTGGGCCACAAGTCTGTCTTATCTTGGTGTGAGCTAATGCCATAGATTTTTTTTCCAGTCATTTACCATTCTTACTTGATTTGGTAGCAGTTTCATGTTCATACTTCATTGCCATATGATCCCAGTGTATGTGAAACTGTATATCAGATACCTTGAGAACACAAAATGACAGGATTAACAAGAAATACCATGCAAACTGTAAAGGTGTCACTCTTTTCTGTGAAGTTGCTTTATTGTCCTCTACTACCACACTTCTTACAATCCTCTTTTGCTATGGGAGGACATCTAAATGGAAGGATTCCTACACTACTCCTATGATGTTTTGGTTCAAGTACTACTTTTTAACATAGCTATCCTGCAGCAGGTTGAAGTTTAAAGTTGACCAATGGAGTTTTCCATGTGAGCAGAGTGGATTTGTCAATGTAATGCAAACAGAGAATATGTGGTTAGATACCCAGTGACAATGTTCAGGAAAGTTATTATCTTATAAGATGTTTGGGAAGTCTATATTTTTAATGTTTATAAGGCTGCAGTGTTACATTTGGAGTTCACTGCAACAACGTGGTCAGAAGCTCCCATCCCTTCATTTGAGTGACTGTCTGCAGTCACTCAAGCATTGCAAGCATTTCAGGTAATCACATCAGGTGCCCATTTGTCCATGGTGACATCAGAACTACCAGCCTACCAGAGTTAATAAAATAGCCAACAGAAGTAACACCGAGACTAGCAAGCAAGTTCACAGTTGACAAAGAAGAATTCTTCCACGTTTGCAGAAAATCTTCTTTAACTTCAGATTTCCCCACTTGTCCAATATTTCTGCTCATAAGATACTCATACATACTTGTGAGCATGCTTGAAAACCACGTGATAGACACGTTTCTTGTTGTATGTTTGGAGATCCACCTTGCTCACTAGTGCCAATATTCTAAACTAGTGGCTGAAAACTCCAATGGTTATCTTTAAGTCATCCAAATTCGTTCTCAGAGGCAGAATTGCTGACGCTCCAAAAACAAAAATAATCTCATTGGCTGAGTTAAACCTCACTGGATGAAGCCAAAGAACCATAGGGTTCTCAGATCCCATGTGGCAAAACTTGACTTGAACTTTTTTCATTCATCCATGATCATGGCGTTCATGATCTTGGAAGGTCAACAGGTCATTATTTTTATGTCATCCAATAGCAAACAGCTCACTAACACTGTACTACTCCAAGTGTCACCATGTATCTCCAAGCTTTTTGTTGGTATGGAATCACCAGAAGTTAAGATGATGATGATATCAGGGCTACAGCCTAACTTCCCTACTTGAAAAGGACTACTACTTGAGATTTTTAAGGTATATTTTTTTTATACAGTGGAAGACTATGGCTGTGATAAATCACAACTAGGCTAGTGGATATCTCAATATTCCAATAAGATGCTAACCAGTTGTATGAGGTATTAACCCCTATCTAAAAATAACACTGCACTTATGTACAGCTGTCCACGCCAAGTATTCAAAGTATTCTTACATGCATTCTCAAAAAAGAATAATGCACAGGATATACATTACAGATAACTTGATAGTGTTGAAGACCAGAGTATCAATTGCCAGTGCAAAGTACTGCTGGCCATTTGTTCACATCTGTTTTGAAGTCCAACTTAACCGTTAATTTCACTTTGGTCTCAAAAATGCAGCAATTCTTCTCCAACACATTATATAAGCATAAGACAGGAAGTTGGAGCTTTTGTCTAAGTTTTTTTTTTCCATTAAGGACAGCAAACAATTTAGGGCGCCTTGCACAGATCTGCATCCAACCCAAAGGCACTGTGAGGTTCTTGGAATTGTGCAACCAGAAAAAAAACAAAACAAAACAAAAATCTCTCTCTTTTTTTTGCCATTATTTTATTATATGCTTGTGTTGATGCAGCTTTATGGCTTTCATGCTAGATATTGGTAGAAGAGTGCTCTCAAGTGGACATCTGCAAGCTCCTCAACCATGCATGTCTGACTCATTTCTGAGGACTGTAGTGGAAGCCATAGCAGATGTGCTGGCTCAGTGATGTCACCGCAACATGTCGTTTATACCATACTCATACCAAATGAGTTGCATTCGTTTTGAATAGCTTTGCGTGTGTGTGCTTGTGTGTGCGTTTTGTGGGGTGAGTGTGTGCTCACAGGTCGCAGAATGGGGGTTAAACTTGAAATTTGTCAGTCTTAAAGTCTTTGGATTCATTTGGCCATTGTGAGCACATTGTTTACCATTTTCTTGCATATACATTATTAGTAAAGTTGTTGACTCAGACTCCTCTCTCTTTCACAAGCTGTCATATTTAGTGCTTTTTTGGGAACTTTTGAGTCTATTTAGATGGTTACACTTGACGTGCATGTGGGTGTGAGTGTTTGGGAATACCTCTCAGCCTGTCATGCTGGGTAAAAGGCACATACTTAGTCTCAGGAAAGCCACAAAGCCGCATTTATGATCTGACAGAGGAATGAAGTGCAATAAACAACTGCTCCACAGGCAGCTTGCAGTCCGCATAGCTTTCAAGACTACGGTGCTCTTGCAGCAAAGAAGCACAGTTTGAAACATCTCCTTGTATCAAAGATTACCAACCTTATATCCTTAGTTGTAATACTCTGTATAGTTACAGAGGGCTAAAATGCATTAATGCAAACATAGCTCATAAAGTAAAAGCTGTAAATCAGCGTAAAGGCAATAAAAGTCCCTTCTGAGTGGCTGTTGTGCAGGCTGAATGACCTAAGAAGTATGCTGTTGATGACACATCTAACTGTAATCATACATCACGCAGACTGATGACTTGTGTCTCGCTCAGGAGCGTTTCCTCATTGGCTCCCCATGGAAGTAAAGGCTAAAAGGGAACTTTATTCTTCTTCCAAATATCAAGAAGGGACACTTAAACAAACGAGCAGGGACTTTGTGCATGTGCCAAGGCTAACTATCCGTCCAATACTGAGGAACATAAAAGTCATGAAAGGAAAAACGATGGGGCTTAATTTTCCTCACACTTCATACTTCCTTACCACACTAAAACATCATCATTGTAAGATTGGGCCTTTTTAAAATGGAAGCCCCACATCTACAAATAATAATCTTCAGGAATAAAGAAAGAAGCACCTAATTTGCAGTTTGGCACGCCTCTAATTTTGCATTTAAAGTGCTATGCAAACTTTCAACACAAGCAAGGAGAGAGATGGACCTTAAATCTGGGCTTGCAAACTTTTCGCCCAGCAGCAACATAGAGCAAAGTGCGTAATATTAAATTAATAAGCCATAAACCAGAGATGCAGTTGTTCCATCTCCTTAAATTTGCTCTAGTGTCATCCCAGCTTCTTTCTCAATATTTTCCCCACAGGTAAAGGGAGCTCAAGCATCTCTTCTGACATAAGTTCGAGTACAGATCACACACCAACTAAAGCTCCAAAGAATGTGGCTACCACCGAAGGTAAGGCATCTGGTGCTCATTAACCAAACTCCCCTCCCTTCTTTCTTTCCCTCCTCTTCTCAGCCCCCTCTCCCCCCGCCCCGC
>OMKZ01014692.1:9593-40903 GCA_900302535.1 Neoniphon sammara
TTTGGTTTCAGCCCGTGAAAGTATGCATGACAGAGGCCCCATTAATAGAGCCATTCTTCTGCTCCTCTGTACGTAGCAGAGCATACAGTAAGTTTAAATTAGAAGGCCCACGTGGGGATATCCTGATAAAGGTACACTTATCTAAAAACTGAACACTGCTGCATTGAGGTTATGGGTGTGCAAGACTTTTACTTTCTCAGTTTTATCCTGCTGTAACCTGGGCTTTGCCACTCCTCAAATTCATTCTCTTATTCTCTTCCTCTCAAGGTATTTCCAAGGGACAGCTGGCTTGTGGCGTTGAGCGCAGGCATGATCAGCAGCGTGGTGGTGGTGATGGCCATGACTCCTTTTGATGTGGTGAGCACGCGACTCTACAACCAGCCGGTGGATCAGCTGGGCAAGGTGAGGAAGTCGATAGATACACTAGGTAGTGATTTGAAAAAGTGTGACATCCAGCTGGCACAGACAGAAATCTGTTCTGTATTCACCAGGCTGACCTGATGTCATCTTCCTATCTTCCAGGGCCTGCTTTATAGAGGATTTGTGGACTGCTTTTCCAAGACACTGAAGAAGGAGGGCTTGACAGGACTCTACAAAGGCTTGGGAGCCTCCTATTTCCGTCTGGGCCCACACACCATTCTGTCCTTGTTCTTCTGGGATGAACTGCGCAAATTCTACAAGCAGTACAGATAGCACCGGGGACAGTTAAGTGTGAAAATGGGTAACTCATTAAGCTCCAAGTGCACAGGTTAAGTGACTCGTTATTTAATGAGTTCAGCATTGCAAGGTGAAAGGAAACAAGACGCTCTCCTTTGCTTATGAGAAAGAGCAAAGGTGATGTTTTACACTCCAGCAAGAAAAATACATAAGTAGTGCCAAACTTGGTCTGAAAATATCTTAACTGTTGTCAACACTGCTAATCATTTCAGTACAGTAAATGTACACAGATTTGTCTCATTGAGACAGTATGACAACTTACATAATAACTCAGTGGGTATGAGGACAACAGGACCTCATGTACAGGTTCTTTTAGGAAAACCATTAATCTAAGGGAATAAGCAAACCTCACGTCCTCCTGTAACTATTGAACTAGTGGTGTTTATGTACTGTAACAATAATTATATGCCATTCCACATATATTTGCCACAGTGCATAAATGTGTACTTTATGGAGAAAGCATCAAATGTGGCCTGCAGCTAAGGGAAATATATGGTATTTTAAGATAGAAATGAGTGATATTTAAACTACTCAAGGTCACTGCAGATTTTTCAATTTTGGCATGTAATAATGATGCAAACTGACAGAGCCCATGGCCTCTGCTTCTGTGAACATGTGTGTGTTCACAGACAGATATGTAAAAAGATATGCCTAATTGTGCTGTCACTCTGAGAGTCCAAAACCAGATGGAAAGATAGATGAAATAAGCAAATTAGTGACACGCTAAATTCAGAGTATAGGCTGCTTCACGCTCTTAAGTAATAGTTCTCTTCATTTGGGAGTTATTGCAGGTAATAGTCTGACCCAGTTCAGTGGGAACATGGTGACATGCTAAAACGAACATCTTCCTTCTCCAGTGTTTCACTGAATTAGGCCCACGACGCCTCAAGAAAGATCAACAGTGTATTCAGCGTCCCAGAAACAAACCCCTGTTTGGCCAGAGTCTCAGCAAACCAAAGTCCACTACAACAATACTACTTTACAATTAAGGCTGGATATTTTAGTGAAAATGTTATCAACATCGCAATATGGCCGAGTGCAGTATCCAAATCGCAGGATAAAGTGTGTGCCAAAACAGCATTATAATGCAGTATTGTGGTGTTACAGAGATGAACTGACCTACAAGTCATATTCTGCAGATGTAAGAAAACAGGTTTGTTCAGTACAGGCCCTAGCAAAAAATCATATTATCATAATTTACATTTTTCATAATTAAAAAATTTTAATTGTCAATCGTATTCCATTCTCAATATGTGTTGTTTTTTAGCCACATCATTCAGCCAGCAATCAATAATCTTATCTTAATTTGTAATGTAAAGTCCCTCTCAAACCTGGACTGCATTACTGTGCAGACATGAGGAGCTCCTCTCCTGCCTGTTCAGGTGTCACAGATAATAACAGGCCAGTCAGAGGAAAGTCACATAGCAGCCTCTTACTGGCATGAGCTGATACAGAACACAAAGTACACACACTTGGCCCAACACAGTGATACAGAGTGTTTTCTTGGCAGTGAATTCATCTTGTGGCTAAGAAGCAGCTCACCTTCTAAAGGCAGCTCTTTCAGAAGGACGTGCTTTCAAACAAGACTATGGCTCTAGCTGAAAAAAAAAAAAAAAGCTTCTAGAGTTTCCTCCCAAAATGAGAACAGGTGGACAGGAGAAGTCTGTATTCGGGAATTAGTTTGGACATCAGAAGCAAACAGCATGCAGGCAGCTGTATTAACAGGATGTGAAGAAAAGTTGACAAGCCTCAGGGAATATTTACAATGCATGCCCTTAAGTGAAATAGTCATAGTATAGTCAAATACATAACTAATTTTATTAAGGGAATCGTTAAACATGCAGCATAACTTTTCACTGGCTGTGAATTAAGTCAAAGATGAGAACACTTTAACGTCATCAGGATAGTAAAGTTGCTTTCCACATACACTGAGTAAGACTACCTGCATTTTGTGTATAAATTTGTATTCAGTATACTTTCCTGCATATTAATACTTTATCATTGGTACTTTTGAATCACAGCCACATTAGTCTCAATTTTTATACAAAAATGGCCTTACTGTACATATCAGTCAGTGTCCAATGCTGACAGAATATGTAGATACAAATATTGTGCTATTTCATTGTCTGAAAGTGACAATATAAATATAACTTTGGAAAGAAAAACTATTTAAGCTGTTACAACAATCATAACAAGGTCAAAGCCACTTAGGTCACTCATTTAATCTGCCTTTGTTTAGCAAAGCACAGCCACGGGACACACTCTAATAAACTAACCACTGAGTGTACTATGAAAGTTGTAATACAGAAAATACTGTGCAATTTTATCTGCAGTCCAAAACTCACTTAACACACATTTTAAGCCACAGTTGAGCATATTTCATCACCTCTTGGAGTAGTTACAGCTTTTAAAATATACTTAAGTTTGAGCCAAAGAAGCAGATCAACATATATTTTAGAAAATTACTTCCCCCTGCAGATTGTGCAGTGTCAAGTAGTCCGGAGGTATTTAAATAGTGATATGTAAATAAGGGCATAAGCCATTTTGCTGAAGTCTCCCTTACATGGAAGACATTTGGATTGGGATTCATATGGAATGGAATATTTAAAGGTGCACCATGTAAAATTGGAGCTGATTTAAGTGAGGACCATTTAGACTCAGCTGACAAAAAAGACATGGAATAAGCATGCAAGTTATCAGCTGATGTGTAGATATGAGGAGCTCCTCATGAGTGAGCTGATGATGAGAACCACGTGGACTCAACCATCAAATTACACTGACTTAGACCCTCGGCAGTTTTGCACCCTGTGTACGTAGACAGTTCAGAGTGACACACATGACTGATGTTATGCAGTAGCTGTAAAATATGGCTGAAACGAAACCACAGACAACACATTCAAAGTACATTACAGCAGCTGTTGTCCATTTTTAAAATGTTCACTCTGGGTCACAGGTGAAATGAACTTTGCCTGTGTTCAACATTGTTACTTTTATGACCTCCGATGTTTGCAAACCTTGGTACTTTCTTCATTAAGTGTTAAGATCCTCTAATGGGGCTCAAATAGGATTTACTTGATTAATTTAAGACTTTCAATTGGAGAACATGTTTTTGTCACTTGTGGCACTCCACGTAAAAATGCAATAAATGTTGAGTGGTGGCAGCACAGTGGTTAGCACTGTTGCCTCACAGCAAGAAGGTCGCGGGTTTGAGCCCCGGCCGGTCAGGAGGGTCCTCTGTGTGGAGTCTGCATGTTCTCCCTGTGTTGCGCGGGTTTCTCCTGGGTGCTCTGGTTTCCTCCCACAGTCCAAAGACATGCAGGTTAGGTGGATTGAGGACTCTAAACTGCCCGTAGGTGTGAATGTGTTTGTTGCTTCCTGAAGTTGAAATCTTTCCTGCCACCGCTTGCCTTACTGCTTAACAGCAAGTATACAGCTACTATAATTTTTAAGACGCTAACTGAATCTAAAATGGTTTGGGTCTTTTTGTTTCAGTAAAACACCTAGGTTTTCTTTTTTAAATACTTTTAAATGAATTTTCACCTTTCAGTGTTATGGCCACTATTTGTTTAACATTATGTACAGCTTAGCATGCGCGCACTCATTTTGCCGTGGCTGTTAACCAGTGAATTTTTTTAAACCGTTGTATGTCTGCTGATGCCTTTCTTTTCAAGGATAGGTAAACATTAAAGGACTTTCTTACATAGTATCATGCAATATTAAGCCAATATTAATATTAAGACATCTATATTTTTCACGTATGCAGGTTGAACTCAGTAAGAGGAATCTAGTTTAAGTTGGCAAATTAGCCAGCAAGAAGGGAAACAATACACCTCAAAGGATGTAGTCAATCCTAGTGGACTTGAATATGTCTGGCAATAGGATCCATTATTTATTTGTTACACCACTGACAGAACAATTATCATAGAGGGTGACAGGCCTTTTAACTATGGCTGTTATCACTCTTACTTCCTGGAAAAGTGTATTTTTAGTGGTTACTTCATGATATACCAATATGCACTAATAAAAAATGAAACCAGTAAAACCATCAGATTGTTACCTGACCCAAACTGCCCTTCCCAAAACTGCCTTTGCCAGATATCCTGTTTGAACAGGAAATGCATCAAATGAAGGAACAAAGACACTCTCAAAATGCAGCTGCATTCATCATTAATTCTTGACTACTATTCATCAAATTCTGAACAGAAATGATCTTAGCAAACATAAACATGTCTATCCTCTTTGTCATTTCAACAGTTCACGCCATTTAATGAGTCCCAACTTATCTCTCGTCTAATAATTCCCAACACCATCAATCTCATTGACCTCTCTGACAGTGTTGGTCCCTCTGTCTCGCAACAACCCACTGAGCAGGTTTGAAACCAAATTGTGTCAACAATCAGGCTAAAGGGACAGCTGACCAAGAAATCACACTGTATCTGCAAACTACACACAGAAGTAATTACATTTGAATCTGAAGACAGTCTACAATCCACTTTGTCTCCCATAGCTGCTGTATGTCATTAAGACTTTTATAATATGTGGTTTTGATGGAAACGTGAATACTGTGGTCTGAAAGTACTAAGATTTGAAGAGTGTAGGATTAGCCTTCTTGATTTATGGTCTTACCATGGCCCAAATTTCAGAGGCAGAGGAACTTTACAAGTTAGAGTTTAAATATCAAATGTATTGTCAAACATGCAAAACACAGCCTTGATACTTTGACATGCTGATACGTCATCTTTGTTCTTAATTTCTTCTTCAAAAACTTTACATACTGCTCCACTGAACACCCTGTGAAAGCTGCCTTAAGGATTGAATCAATATTCATGAATGTGCCATATAGCCCGTTAGGAAGTTCTTGTTCATCCTTTATGAATGTTACAAAATGTGTTGACCATGTTTTTGTGTAAGAGACATGACAAGGACATGCATGAAGAATAAAATGCCATACATGAGAAAGAAAAGATCCGGTCAGATCGCTGTACTATATGAAGGCTTTGACTAATCAATACAGCTCAAGACTAAAGGTCTAAAGTTAAAAATAAAACACACTTTAGCTTTTTCCTTGTTTTTTAGAAACTGAGGTGTTAAAATGTCCTTGTTGCCAACTACTGTGTTCTCCCTCGTCCCCTTTATTTCACATGGGCTGAATTTCATATCATTACTGAATTTCCTCTTTAGGCTTTTTATTTTCTCCATGGTTGAGTAATGTGTGTTTTACAAATGTCACTTCCCTTCCACCACTGCATTTGCTATATGTTGTCTTGACCAGATGACCGTGGTGGAATTACAGAACAGAAAGTGAAGCACCGTTTTTATGGTTTTGTTTTGTCTTTTTTTTTTTTAACTTACTGTTCACGTGCATTTTTAAGTCTTGTAGCATGAGAAACTTGGAAGTAACTATTAAAGATGTTAGTTAAATATATGTACATACAAGATATTTGCTCTGAAATGTCATGGAGTGAAATTATTATAAATGTAAACATTCATGTAAACCAATCTTGTTTTCAAACTTGTATTTAATACAGTACTTGAGTAAAACATCTGATTGTCTGCTGTCCACCAGCTTTCAACTTATTTGTACCAAAAACAAAAATATCTCCAGTGTCATGTTTTGTCTCTATGATTAATATAGTGGCTTTTCTAAGATGCTGCACTTTTTCAATTTATGAAACTTTTGTTAAGATGAGATGTTATTAGTGACAGTTGGGTCGTTGTGACCACAGCTCCAGGCATACAGATTTCACAATGTCAAATTTTAATGTTAAACCCAATCGCAGTATAAAGTGTTGTGCATAAGGCCCAGTCCAAAAAGTTTGAGTCTACTGTGAATAATATTCAGGTCTGTGACCTACATAAGGGACACAGACATTACCAAGAGAGTCACAGTCAGCCACATGTGACTTTGACTCATGTCTGACTTTGAATGAAACTGCAGAAGTAATTGGAAAAGTGGCGCATATCCACCACACCCTCAGCTGTCACATGACTCAGATGAAAAGGTAGAGAGCAGAGACTGAAGGTGAGAGCTCTTTAACATGCTTTCACTTCTAAGTAACATCCTGTGGTTGACATGTTGTGGTTGTGGCTGTTAACATCCTGGCAGCCATTTTAATTTTGTCACTGCATAAGTGTGCAGTTGTCCTCTGTCATAACACACGTTGAGATAACAGTAATGATCAGTGACAATAATTCACAGTATTATTAAATAAACAGTTCACAGTTTTGTTCAACAGACAAAGTTGAAGCTCTAACAGGAATTACATGAAATGTGTCAGTAAAACAGCCATAAGCAGCCATTAATGTCTGATAACTGTTGAACAAACATGAATACTAGACACACAGCTAGATACACAGTATACATACAATGTACAATCACATATACAGCCAACTGACAAAATGAATGGAACATTATTTACGGTTACTAATGTACGAGTTATTGATACAACTTTCAATTTTATAAAATTCTTGGAAATGAGTGCACCAGGGATTGTAAGATACAATTCAAAGCAGGTTTTCATGACTGAGGCGCTAGAATTTCCCTTGACTGTTCAAGTGCTGACTGTGAGCGCCATGGTTTATATTGTTTTCATGTTAAGTAAATCATTCACCGAGCAATAACTGCAGACATTATCATCCTTGAAGAGACTAAAAGAAAAAGAGCGGGTAGAAATCTGCTGTTCCTCATCCACACCTGTCCAGTCATGTCACCTCACCTGAGCACCTGGCGGCCATACTAACCAGCAACCAGCCATTCTGTACTGGATTGCAGCCCCACAATAGTTGATCAAATATTAACTTATCTAACCAAACTAAGAATGTCACGCCGTTAGACCAGATTATCAAGAAGATTCATTTGACTAGTGAGACGATAATGCAGTGTACAAACACAATTACATGTAAGTGTATATATACTGCACAAAATGTTGGGCCTACCCACAGTAGGGTTGTTAATGATCATGGATACTACTCTGCATTTTCCATAGATAACCCGTCGCTATGCTGTAGCTATTTAGAACAAAGATAGGCAATGAGCCGTGGAGGACAGAGTCTTCAGGTCCTGACAAACTCGAAAGCAGATGATGTCACTGATTAACACCTTCAACCAGGAGGAACTAATCAGTGAAATCACCTGCTGTAATCTTGCCTTGGAATGAAAACACTGCAGACTCCTGGCCCTCAGTGGCACAGGGTTGCCCAGCCCAGATTTAAAAAGGTTATAAGGAAAGTAGAAATAAGGAGCTTATGCATTACTCATGGCACACACTACTGAAATTAACTTTTGTGCAAATTTGTTTAAGCCCTCTGTCAGTGAAATCCAGTGGGGAGGCTTGTCCTACAACAATGCTGCCTCCTAGATGCAGTTGATAACAGAGTGAGTTTGTGTTGAAAGATGTTTACATTCACTTCTGAAAATTATAGTGGACTCAAACTAGAAAAACGCAGCAAACACCATAAACAAAAGCCACCAGAAGTCTTTAAATGCACGTCTGAGTGCCATGTTTTGGTTTGACAAGCCTCTGTGGTTTTCTTTGAATGGTGTTTCCCCTGAGACTGAAGGTTATTCTTACTTAAATCACTAGGGGGCAATATATGGCATTTTATTTGCTGGCATGAAACTAATTGCAAAAATTACATCTTAAAAATGCATAAATTCTACTTTACACACACAGACAGCAGGGTTTCATTAAGCTGATCTTAGTGATGTAAGTGGACATATTTGTATAAATCGTTTCCAAAACACTGTAAACCTCCACTGCTTTAACAATGGCAGTTACAACCGGTGAGATATTTTATTTTGTGTTAATTATATGCCAACTTCTGGCTCAGAGCTGTGCAGAAGACATCCACACACACACTTTTCTGCCCTGATGGGAATGATGTGAATGTGACGCAAGACTGTCCCACTTGAAAATGCTGGCCGTGGTTGACCACTACTCACACTTCTGTTTCATGGCAGTGCTGCTGTTCCTGCAGCAGATGACTTGGGCCAGCAGGACGCAGCTGAGGCAGGCTGACAATATGTGGGCCAGAGTAGTGAGAGAGCTTCCTGTCTCCTACAAGAGAAGGGTGATGGATAAGCCAAAAATCTGGGTTAGGTGAAGTAAAGTTAATAGTGAGTGAGACATTAAAAAGATGCAATATATACAGTTATGCAACATCTTGTTCGAGGTGTGTGTATGTGCAACGCCTAGCACCATACCTGCAGAGAGACAAAGATAAGACCCAGGGACCCAGCCCACACTAGTAGCACAGAAAGGCCAGACAGTTGGCCTGTGTGACCGTTGGAGTAGTTAGTGCCAGCCTGGATGACCTGTGAATACAGGAAATCAAAAAAAAAAAAAATCACTCCCACACCCATGTGACGCAGGCCGCTGAGAAATGATTACTGCCGAATGACTAACACATTCAGGTAAACTCCAAATGCATAGTGTTTTTAATCATAGACCAGCCCATGTATAAAATGGAAGTACATCATTGCATATAAATGCCATCAAGATGCTACCTTGCTTGCAACTAAAGCTACGATACTCGAGGCCTGCATCGTTGAGACGACTGCTGCAGCTGCATAGGAGCCCAGGAGGAACATTATACCACCGTAAGCCAAGAGGAACAGCAGTCCTGCAACATAAACATGGTAAAATATTAATATAAAATATATAAAAGGACACAACACCTTAATACATAAGAACAAAATATATGACAGTTGTTTTGTTTTTCTGATCCCTGTGGTCCACAAGGTTATAGGTTACTAAAGAGAAAGTGAAAATAAAATGTTGGTCAAAAGGACAAATTAAATGATCCACACAACCTTTAACTTAGGGCAGTTCTCTATCAAGGTGTTCCAGCACAAAGTTTTGGCAAGATCAGTCCTGTGATTATCATCACTGCACTTAAAACTAGAGATTGCAGTGAAAAGTTGACTTGAGTGGTGATACAACTAGGCGGTGCTCTTGGGAAGCGCTGGCAAGTTATTTACAGATGGAAGTCTGTGTTTGTTGTAAAATGATGAAAATAAAAAATAATCGCACACTTTTGACTCAGTGCAGTTTAGTTGAATCACCAATGTTTCACAGCATTTAAACTCTGATTTGCTTGGAATTAGGAGTTACATAAAGTGTGCCCAGTCTGAATTAAGTGTATACATGAAATGAAGCATAAAGGTGTGTGCTGACCTCTGAGGTTGTCACCACGGTAATGGAGGATGAGGAAACCAATCACTGCAGTCTGGACCAGCGTGAAGAGCCTCTCGGCCCAGGCACTGTAAACATTATATAATGAAGGGTGAAACACACAGACATCAGCATGATAATACATAAATATTGTCAGCTGCACAAGCGCAGAAACGCCCTGTGTTCAATGAGAGGCTCCAATGTCTTCATTAAATTTATGGAAAATTATGGGCCCACAATCTTGAAACTGTTGTTGCCCTCCAAAGTATTGTATTGTATTTAATGTACACTCAGTGGCCACTTTATTACTGTAGATGCATCTCTACCTTTCAACAACAACTCACTCTTCCAGGCAGTGAGTCCTATATGAATATAGCAAGCATAAAGCATACAGATGGGGTAAAGAGATTCTGTTTTTGTTTGAGAACAGAAAAGACAAAAAAGGACTTAAAATGTGGTACTATAATTGACGCCAGATGCGCTGCTTCCAGCACCTCAGAAATGGCTGACCTCCTGGGATTTTCATGCACGACGGTGTCTAGACATTACAGAGAATGCTCCAATAAACAAAACACATCCAGTGAGACAGATGCAGGCACAGAGAACCACCACGGTTTTAGACGGAGCTGATAATGGCTCTAAAGAAGGCAATATGTTTACAACAGGACCAGAGCCTTACCGTAACCCTAACCAGAGCAAACACATGCCTACATTCTCTAATCAGTTTAAATGCATTGACTTAAAACTGTGGATAGGGCTCGAACTTTGAAGCAGACGGGCTACAGCAGCAGAAAACCACAATGGTTTCCGCTCCTGACAGCTGAGAACAAGACGAGGCCACAGGGAGCACATGATCACCAAAACTGACTGACTGAAAAGTAAAAGAATCACCACCTGCTCTGATAAATCCTGTTTCTGTTGTAGTATACTGATAGAGTGAGAATTTGGTGTAAGGGACATGACTCCATCATTTCTAGTGTCAACAGTTCTGACTCATGATGGTGCAAAAGTGTGAGGAAAGTTTTCTCTGTCCACATGAAGCCCCTTAATACCAACTGATCACTTGGATGCTACAGCACACCCACACATTGTTTATGACTAAGTGCATCCTTTCAGGGGCGTTTGTCCCACCTGTTACTATCTGTGTACCAAATAAAGCGGCCACTAAGTGTTTCACATGGTCTTTGAACTATTCACCGCTCTGCCGTTAGTCTCGTACTAGAGAGGGAAGTTGTTGGCCATGCAGAACACCACAGGGCAGGAGACAGCATAGAGCTGCAGCAGGACAGAGGTGAGGCTCAGGCCCGCTGCACTCCCTCCCCGCACTAACTTCAGCACTTGTGGCAGCTGTGCTGTGGGGGGGAGACAGACAGATAATCAACAGGTATACTAATATAAAACTGGCTACTACTCCAACGCTGTATGGAAACATAACTTATTAGTATCTGGATATAATATCAACAGACTGTGCATTGATTGTGCATGTAAAATGTGTAAAATGTGTCAGGTATGTGCTAGTATTATTAGAATATAAAGAGAGGAAAACTTTTTTCAGTGAATCACTTCGGCACTGAAATATGATATGGAGAAGTTTGTACTTATGTTCATGCTTAAATTACATGATGTTTATGTTGGTATGGTGAGATCACTACTAGCCCTGGTAGTCATATAACATATTTTTAACAATTTACCTGGGCTCATACCATGGTAAAATTTCTAAAGGGGAATTTAAATCATAATTCCCTGATTTACGATTTGAACAGACAGTAGCAAAAGAATGTGGTTAATAATAAGATGCAATGCAAAAACTAACTCTAAAACTCTACCAAAAGTCTGTTTGAGGCTGTTTTCACAAGCTAGCTGTAGAAATATTCAAAACCTCACCTGTACGAGGTGGATTTAGGTTAGGGGCTAAATCACCAAATAGTTTTGAGACTTCTTACCCAGCACAGTGTCCAGTAGGATCCAAAACCCCACAGTTTTGCTCAGTACAATCTTAAGGCAAGGCACTATAGGACATTAACGGAGAATGTTAGAACAAGGCAAACCAAATGTGTTTAGCTAGTCAGCACGGCTGACTAACGTTACAATTGAACAGGACTGATTACTTATTAATTCAACCTACGCTAAAACTTGATTTCGGTCTATTACTGGAAGGTAGAATCAAAATGTCACCGTCTTGACAGTTTTTGGCTACAATTTTGAGGTATTTAGAGGTGGAAGACTCTACAACATTTTACATAACCGCTGGAACGTTTTTTTTCCCTCTGCATTTCACCAACAGTTTTAAACCGTTATTTCATGACGAGCCTCACCGTGTATGAAGTGCAAGTTGACGAAAAACTCATCATAACATAATTCTGGCATTAAATGAGTAAGTAGGAACTCTTTGACAGGAGACGTGGCCATCGTTGACCAGCTGTAGACAGGAGTGACTCCTAAAGTAGGAGGAGTGGTCGGAGGCTCCCCAAAACTTTCAGCGGAGACCAAAGAGGAGACAGGAGCGAGAGAGTTAACGGTGACTGGAGGACAGTCTGTAGTCTGTCTGGTCATATTTGTGGTTCAGAGGTCCACGACTGCGCCCGTGCAAGTCACAGATATAATGACAAAGACTCGTGTGTTTTTTTTCCCTAGGTTTCCACCAATATGGTTTTTATAATATTGAAGTAATTTCCATGTCTTAATAGGATAAATAAATTCTAAGGCTGGCCGATGCACAGTTTTTGTTAAAAGCCCAAAGTTAGCATGATAATATTGGCAAATCGTCATCCTGGTGCCCAGACAAATGCATTGGCTTATATACCACTAAGGTTCTGTACAGAACCTTAATTAACGTGATTAGTAACACCTGTGTTTACCTACTATTTCATATCAAAATGGCTGCTGTGAAAATGGTCTATTACAGGCTGACTTATCATCCTTGACACTGCAACCAAGAGAAAACATGAGCCTGTATTATTTCCACGCCCTCCACAAATATTTAAGAGAATACAGCCCATTATAGCAGTTTCCCAAGCATTTTCATGTCAAGAATGCCCAAGCAGATCTACATTAGCCCACTGAGCCCCATTTGATGAGGTCTGAACATTCTAATAGTTTCTGCATGTTAAAAAGATGAAGAAGAAGAAGAAGAAGAAGAAGAAGAAGAAGAAGAAGAAGAAGAAGTTAAACAATTCCTCATTTTGCTGGGGATACTCTGGGATCACTACTTTATTTGCATAAGCACTTTATAAGTTCAGAAACTTTATTTATATGACACATTTCAAGACATTACAATCACAAAGAGCTTTAGACCATGGAACAAATATGGACACACATTAGTGATGCAATTTATAATGTGTAGGACACATAACCACAGTGCTGCCTATTTTGGCTTGCATACAATCCAGATATCTAAATTATTGTCTTTGCAGCTGTCGGAGAATGTGGGTTGTACTTCAGTAAAGGCAACACTCAAGCCAAACATCTTTATCCTTAACTTGTCCATTTCGAAGTCAACTTAAATATATATCTATTGATTATTTTCCAGTGTATTTGGCATTCAGTTAGAACAGGGATCCATTACCTAGATCAAAGCTGACCAACTATGTATGTTATCCAAAACTAAAATACCTACTGCCTCAAATTTATATGCACATTTCTGTTTTTCTCCATTATGCATATCCTTATCACAGTATGTATTTATGAATGAGAGCCTGGCAGTAAGGACCAAAAGCAAGTCTCCATGAGAGAAATGAAATAAAAATGGGATGACTATCAGAAAGGAGCACTACTTTGTTTAAGGAAAGCCTGCATGTTATGTGTATGTCAAGTAGCAGGCTTGTTGCTGTGTACTGCTTGTTGCTAGACTACTGACTTTTAATCATTAGACTAAAAACAATGCCATACCTCTTCTGGGGAGGAAGACACCTCATTCCTACATATTTAGTCATTAGCCAGTCAGATGACAAATATGTATCAGGGATGGTTTATATGACTGCAGTCCTGTTCTGCATGAGCTGAGCTCAACTGTTTCCTAAAGAGATACAAGTTAGGAATGCTTGGTGTGGCTTCTTTACTTGTTAAGTCACTTCAGCTTTTAGGTTCCTCCGTTATCTTTTAGTCTATTTTAGTATTAACTTTCTTTCAATTTACCAAAGCTATGATATGAAAGCAACAGCAGTCAACAGCTCACTACACACACTAAGAAATGCAGAGGTGGCCTGTTAAAGTTTAACTTTCAACGATGCTGTCATTTATCAGTGTTTTCGGTTGATGTCAATGACACATTGTTCTTGGTCGTACTCACAGCACTACTGCTGGTCTAAAGTCCAGCCGTACTCAGATCCTAGAGTCACAATGTAAATACATCACTTAAACAGTACAGTGCACTACTGGTACACACACAACTGACACAGATCCCCAGTGTTTCTCAAAGTACCTCTTCAGTTTCCCAGTGCCATCAAGCAAGAGAGCTCGCTAAAGAAACAGACAACCAACTAAAGATTTTAGTAATTCAGAGGCCTGACCACAAAACAGGATCCACATGATAAATAACCATCAACATGATGAAGTTGAGAAACCCCAGACTCAGAGGATGTGAGCGCACAAACATAGTTTTATCCCAAAAATGTACATCTACATGCTATCTTGATCCATTCTACAAAGGCAGCTGTTGTCTCTTAAAGATACCCGAGCATGAGTCACATTACTGTGACCTATCACAGACTCTGTTTGTCCATGCTATCTGCTTGTCATACACCTCCCACACCCATACCTCCTAGTATTTAGCTTCAGTCCTCAGTGCACTAACACAGAGATAGAGTAAATTGAGCAAAATAAATTTCTCTCTCTTGATCAATTTCTGTTATCGGGCCAGGAACGTGTCCACTTACTGGAAACACACAGCTCGAACAGGACATCAGCTGACGAGGAAAACACCCTGAAACCTACTGACCTACAGATTTTAGACCTGTTAGTTTGCATCCAGTGTGACAACATGTGTACAGGACAGTGTTCCCGTTGCATTGCCGTGAATCTGTACCCTTTAGCAGTCATATCCATCCTCTGCAACATCCTGTTGTTCTTCCCTGGCTGGGACATTAAGTATGTGAAAGACGGACACATTACCGAGGAGGTGAAATACATGGGAGGACTCGTTGGAGGGGGGCTCATGGTGAGTTCTCTCTTCTCTAGCCTGTTTGTGAAGGGTGTGACCCTGGAGCAAGCTGCTGTAAATGCCAGTCTGAAATATAATTTACAGGTTCTCGGACAAAGGTTAGTTATTGCGTGCAATGCTGAAACGTAAAAATGCAGATTTAAATAGTGGTTTGTAGTTGGTTCGCATGGTTGTGATCATCTTGCCTCTTTTGGGTCTCAAGTTTGTGCCTCAGTGGGTTAGATTTCTAATCTTGCTAATCTAGGAGCATCACCCAAGCAGCAATAAATGACTTTATGATACATTAGTGTTGTTATGTGCCACTTACAGTACTGAATGGTGCTCTCATGAGATGCATTTGATCTTGAGTGAAGCAAAGTCTTCAACTTTTAACAATGTTCACTAAAGATTTTGGTCCGGTTCCATGGGGAATTCCTCAAAATAGACATTGCTGTTATTCTGCAGTACACAATTCCTTTGGAGTTTTCAATCAATTTTCTACATCTTTTATAAGTTTTGAGTTATGAGTTCTCAGAATTGCAGAATCTGAATTGTTTTCTCTATATTTATGAAGAATTTTCACCATGTTGTACACTGATGTTGCATCTCATTCCCTGTTGACTCACCTTTGCCATCACAGGTGTTGGTGCCAGCACTTTATATCCATCTGACAGGAAAACAGGGCTGCTGTGCAAACCGCTGTGGGGTGAGTCTGTCAGAAGAATAGCTGAAAAGTCAAGGTACTCAAAGAACATGAGCCCTCTTTTTTTATTAAAAATGAGCACTTATAACTCCAACACTATCAAAATCTTCTCTGCATGGTCTTACGATTTTAACTATTTTTAACAAAACAATGAATTTGAATCACATTAATGAGCTTTTCTTTAGATTGATAAAGTTTTAAGAACTCAGATACATCAAATCAAATCTTTGTATGATGCACTGCAAATTTGGCAGAATATCAATGTATAAATTCTTTTCACATAAGAATGATTACAAAATGATATCGCTGCTTAAATATTTACTCTAGGGGGAATGTTTTGATATTCTGCAGCTAAAGCATTCTTAGGACTGTTATTGCAGGCATGACAAAGATGAAACAGGGACTCACACAGCAGTAACAAGGCCTGTGAGATGAGACACAGATGTCAGCAGACACATGAAAGGCTCCTCCTCTGCCCACACAAATTTATCATTTACCACTGGTCCAAACAAAATTACAGTATTATGCAGGGACATTAAGAAAAAGAAAGTGCTGTTATGCGGGCAAGCAAGTAGTAACATATTAATAGAGACCAATAATTCAGTGTAAAAATTATGTCTTAAATAAGTGTGCTGCCTTTGTTATCACTTTCCTCCTGCAGATGTTCTTGTCCATTGCATTTGCTGCAGTCGGTGTGGCCGGCGCCCTGTACAGTTTTGTTGTGGCAGTGCTTGGTTTGCAGAACGGGCCTCTGTGCAAAGTTGCTGTGATTTGGACAACACCTTTTAAAAACAGGTGACAGTTGACAGATGGCATTTATTTCTATCAGGTTTTGTCACACATACCCAGTGTGCTTTATTACCCTCTTTTTTTTCTCTCATCCAGGCAGGAGAGTTACCTGACCGACCGTAACTCGTGGGGAACGTGCTGGGAGCCCAAGAACGTGGTGGAGTTCAACGTCGGCTTATTCTCAACCCTGCTGGTGGCGAGCGGTGTGCAGCTGGTGCTGTGTGCCATTCAGATGGTCAACGGCCTGTTTGGCTGCCTGTGTGGGACCTGCAGCAACAAAGGGGTGAGGAGAAAACCCTTCAGTATTGTTATTATTCTATGGATATCATATTCTATTATTGTCCAATGGATATCATGAATGAGACTAGATATCATCTGGGGTTTTGGATATCATAATATTGTTACATGGCATAAGTTGTCCTTTCCTGGTCCTAAGGGCAGCAAAGGGATGACATTTTCTGAACTTATCAGACTGTTCTAGCTGTTCTATGAAAACACCAATAGTTACCTTTACAATATCGTCACAATACTGGCATAAAGGTATTCAAAGATATCATGCAATGTGCTCTAATTTGGAACAAAACTAGTTTCAGTAAGTCTCTGCAGTCTGTGGTGTTTTGAACCTGCAGGTGCTGTGAGCCCCTGCTCAGCGGGAGTCTCATCATCCACACTCCATGCAACATCTGTTAACCAGTGATGACTCCCTGGCTGGCGCCCTCTGTTGGAAAGCTGAGAGAAGTGTTCATGTTGACAGTGCATCGGCATAAAACATCCAGTGTGTGGTTGTTGCCATCACCGCGTGACCCCAGATATGCTGTATATATTTTTGTGTATTCATATGTATGGTTCAACACAATTCTTTATATTAACCAACAAAGAAAGAAATAGGCACAGTGTAAGAAATAACTCAATTTCCTCATTAAACTTTAAATAAACTTGTTTTAAAAAATGACATCATTGACTCCCATCACTGGAAGTTCTTCTGTTGTTTGACAGAGTATGTTTTTTTTTTAAATCAAAATTCTACTGTATGACATTACATTTGTATTTTTAAAATAAAAATTTAACAGAAGTTTTGAGAAACTGTGCTGTCAAAACAGGAAACCCCATGGTCACCCTGAAAGGATTGCTAATAAAATAAAACACAAGACAAGGTTCTCCTCCAAAGACACATTTAATGTAGATCATACAGTATAATTACAAAAAATATCATCCAGAACTGTAGGATTGATATCTACATTTTTTTTAGTGTCACGTCAATTTTTTGACATTATTTTCATAAAATATTAAGAATACACAATTACATGAATATGACTAAGAATTCTGAATTGCCAACTATTCAGCACTGGAATAAAAACTGCGAGTTAAACGCAGCGTGCAAACGGCAACTTTAGTGAGGCAGCTGATCAGATTTCAGGATCTTGTACATGACATAGGTTTCACAAAAAAAAAAAAAAGGCAAAAGTTAATGATTCAAAAGGCAAAATATGAGCCCTAAAAGGGTGGAGGTTTAATAATGCACACAACAGGAGTGGAACAGTACATGTGAGAAAAAAATAAAAACGAGAGCGGGACTCATTCAGTATGACCTCAGTTTGGGACACAAGCGAGAGTAGAAAGCGCTTCGATTCAGTCACGGCTGGTGATTTGGCCAGTGAGATGAAAAACTTCGGGTTAAAGGTTAAACCACTTGCTGGCTGTGGCTGCTGGTACTTTCATAATTGACAAAACATGAATGTTATATGACCCTCAACGGTTTGATACACTGGCTTAATGTTTCTGTGTTGACTCTGCTCTGTGGTGCATGCAGATATAGCCAAAGAATATAAAAAATACCAAAAGGCGTTCTTAGTGTTCTTTGAGAAAATGCAAGCCAACTGGCACTTAACCTCATGAATGTGTTGTATTTTTAGGAGGAAAATGTTTTACTGCAACCGATCACACAGGACTGGAACAGTTAACGCTCAAAATCTCCTCTCTAACAGGATATAATGTTACTGAAGTCAGGAACGTTTACTACACCATCTTTTTGGAGATCAAACATGGCTGGATTTTTAACGTGAAGTTCAATTAAAATTTTTTACTCTTTAAAACTGAAAATTGTCCAATGGGCTAGTAAGCAGCAAATTCAGGGGCAGAGTAGCATTTTCACCACTGTGCTAAAACAATCCAGGATGTGATCCCAAACGAAAGTCCATGCTGAACTGTGAGTCATGTAAACCATTCAGTCATTAAAATACATAATAATACATTTTAGGCAGCTTGAATGAATGAGCATATGTTTCTGAAAATTCAAATAAATTCAATAAAATGAATATGGAGTTTTAGTAAGGTTGTAAGGTAAAAGATAATGGCCATGCAACCCTACATTTTCACATCATTAACCAAGGAGTGCTTTTCTTTATGATGCACCTGCATAAAGAACAAGTTAAGACTATTCTCCGACAACTTGGGGAGAAAAGGTTGCTTGTGTGGATTTAACAATGTTGAGGTAGACACAAAATAACACTAAACTGGAGTGTTGGTGGTTCTTCAATCCTATGTGTGCTGATAAAGGCTGCTTAATACTAATTAGTGTCATGTGCTGGCAAATCTTCAGGTTTTTGGGAATGAAATTATCAAATAAAAACGAATAAAATAATGTAAGGATTTAAAAGATGTAAACACTGTGTAAAATGGAGTTTTCCTAGGTTCAAAGTAGATGGAGTGTGGCAGTTTCAAGTACTGTAGGTTAATCCGTTAGAGTGTGAAATGGCAGCGATGAGGGCCCGGACACATACTGCTTCAAAAAGTGGAGGACTGGCGACGCTACATGGCTACAAAACTTCACTCTGATTAAGGTGAACTGTTCTCACATCAGCACTCCCTCTCTGGGGTTAAGTGAATGCGTACGGGCCCAGTTAGCTGTCAAACTGCTTCATCATGAGCTTCCGGCTGGCTTCATAGCCCAGGAACAGCGCTCCGTTAGCGGGGAAGGTGCGGACCATGGTGGGGGTGAGGCCTGAGTAGAGCGCCCTCACACCTAAAACACAGAGAGGTAACGAGATGTAGGGAAGCTAACACACACTGATGGTGAATGGGAACAGCTTCAAAATATCTCTGCCTACTCGTCTGTATCTATTTTTCAGGATGTGTCACATTAAGGTATTAAATGGATAGTTCACCCATTTTGAAAAACTTGATATTATTTCACTTATCCCATAGCTGTTATGTAGGACAGTGGTGGTGCCGTCTTTCTCTCATTGTTACTTGGCCCCGGGAAGTAGCTGGATGCTCCAGATGCTAACTGTTAGCCACCTGCCATAGAGGTGTACTTCCCCTTGGCTAACGTCCTTAAAAATAACTGCCTTAATCCACTCCTGTTGATAAATAAGTAAAGTTTGGGTTTTATGATGTGTGTCAGAATTTTTGTAATCCGAAATGATAGAAAAAGTTGACCATTATTAAAAAAATAAACAGCTCTCTGTGCTGGACGGTTATTTTATAAGAATGTTAGCTGGGGGGACGTAGCACGTTAGCTAGCATGTTCAGCGCAGAGAGCTACCACACAAGAAAATAGTTATACTGCTGATTTTTGTTTATTTTTTTAATAACGGTCAACTTTTTTTTTTTATGCCATTTTGGATTACAAATATTCTGACACACACCATCAAACCCAAACTTTGTTTATTTATCAACTGGAGTGGATTAAGGCGGTTATTTTTAAGAGTGTTAGCTGCGGGGAAGTACACCTCAATGGTCGGTGGCTAACAGTTAGCATTTGGAGCATCCCGCTAGTTTCTGGTACCCAGTAACGATGAGAGGAAGATGGCACCACCACTGCCCTACATAACAACTAGGGGGTAAGTGAAATAATATCAAGTTTTTCAAAATGGGTGAACTATCCCTTTAAGAGAAGACTATTTTTCAGCTGTTATTTTTAAAATGCTTCAACTGGGAACTTGGAAATCTAAGAATCTGCCTTTGTTACAACACTGGAAAAAACAAATATCTTATTTTAAAGGGGCAGTAAACTAAAATATTTTCAAAATATTTTCAGTATTTGCAAATTTTCATTAAAATGTTTTTATTGTTATCACTGGGTGTAGAAAAGATCATGAAACTGCAAGAATCTAAAGTCCTTTCTATGCAGAAAGGCCTATCAGCTGATTTCTCCTGAATCAAATGATCGGAGATGTCAGTCTGTATTTATCTGTTATCATAGATTATATATATCAAACAAATTGAATTACATAACGCAAATGATTTATGCTTTACATGAATGTTAAGCACTGTTTATTATTGTCTGCATGATTGTTTTTGTTTTGTCTTGTTTTTGTTTTGTCTATGTAGGTTCTGTTTTGTCTGATTATGTTTGACGGTTAGGTCTTCTTTGTTATTCTGCTATGAAAAATCGAAATACCTACCTTCGGTCCGTGTGATGGTCATGAAGGTTTTGAAGAATCCTTGCTGTTTGCCTGTCATGGACATGACCTGGATCCGAGACTTGACACAGTCCATAGGGTAGACCACCAGCCACAGGCACGCCCCCCCAAAACCCCCACTGAACACGATCGGAGCCACGCCTGCAATATGAACACAAGAGGGCAGGCTTGTGTCGGGTCAGAGGTGCAAACAAATATAAATAAATAGAGAGGGATTTATATTAGGAATTAAAAGTATCTTTAGTTGAGCCAAGAAGTGCACAGCATGGTGTGGAGTACATAAAACTGAGTTGACATGAGTAATTCAAAGTCAGTGAGTGGGGTCGTTTGTGAAATACTGAAATCTACCGATATTATAAAATTTCTCTGGCTCACACTTGTATCACGTCAAAGGTCAACATTACTGACAACTACAACATTAGCAGTAAACACAATGAATTCCACCTTCAGGTACTCTGACACTGTTAAATATAATCAACCTATGATGTTCAGTGCTTTCCAGGAGTTATTTTATGTATAAAGTGGTATCTCTGCTTATTCTGCTCTGTGTCATGGTTGAAAATCTCTGACTCTAGAAAGAAGCCCATTCTGATTTTTTTCTGCTGTACAATTAGATTTAGAAATAAAAGTCCCTATGAAATAAACTCTCATTAGTTTTACTTCCTGGAGAACAGTGTACCTTTAATGGCGACCTCTGCACCAGTAGGTGTAAATAAACTGAAACCATCCATCCCATCAGCTCAAACTGTGTTGCTCTCCCTTAGTGATATTCTACTGGTTTAGACTTTTGAATGACTCCCTCCCCACATTAAGTCCTGCCCCAAAATATGTATTTATGTATTTCCTGTCATAACAGGAAATACATAAAATTATAGAGGGAATATTTTGCCAGTACCTATGTCGTCTTTGTCACACTTCATGTAGTCTGCAAAAGCGGAGCGGCAGAGCTCGTAGGCACCGAAGAAGCAGAAGTAGCCAGGCACCTCTCTGGCTATGGTGGTGGTCAGGCCCTGGAAGAAGCCCAGGGGTCCGTCAGTCCTCATCACCGTCTTCACCACTGACCACACTGTGCTGCAGACAGAGCGGCACAAACCTGGCTGGGTTACTTCACACACACCACATCAAAAGCAACTGAACCTCGGCTTTTCCAAACTTCGGTTTTGCTAGACTTGACCCTATTAATAAAACACTAAACCAGGACAAAACAATATTCTCTCACCCAACTTCACCGTCACAGGCATGCAGCTAATGGCACTTCGCACAGATTCACAACAAAAAATAGGTTGGTGGAGATGTGTAAAATATGAAGAAAGTTCTGCATAAGCAATCAGTGGGTTTCTTCTTATAAAACACCTGCATCATGTGAATCAACTTCAAAGTTCACACCCATCAACTAGAGATAAGGACAAGTCTATATTTAGAGAACTGACTGGTCTTTGTCTTGTCTACTTGACTATTAACAAAAATATTGAATCATTAACACCTGGTTTGCTGATGAAAGGTTCGTGGTGTTCCCTTGGTTCAATGTAAACAGCGTCGATAAGAAATGTTTGGTTCTAGCACCTTAATACAGAACTGTGATCAGAAACTTGACTCAGGAAGACACTGCAGATTATACAGAGGTAATGGGTCTCTTTTTCCCAACAGTTACATATTCTCTCAGACGGTGGTACAATGTCCTGCATCCCAGAGCATCATTTACTTTGCAGTGTGCCTACACACACAGGCTGTGTATTTTGCATGGAGGTCTGATGAACAATTTCTACATGAGACTACTTCTGTGTGGATGAATATTATGTGTTACAATGTGCCTTCACTCTTTCAACTGAGAAGAACTGTTTTTGTAATAATGTTATATTATTACAAAATAAATTTGTAATAATATTAATTTAGTTGTATGAATTGATTCATTCACTGCATAACAACCAAATGATTTCTCAGCAGTTTTAAGTGTGTGTTACATGCTAGTCAATGGTGCATTTCCATGCATATTAATGTTCCAAATACGATCCTTATTCCAGCGAAGCTCTGGTGCAGGACACAATGTTCTGTGTTTACATGGAACCACGAGTAAACAACTTTTCATAAACATGCATACATGAGGATAGACATTTAAAGGTTTCCTGCAGTGATCGTTCACTGTGCATTACTGATGACATATTACATAACACAATATGGTGTTTGCATGCCAGGAAACAACAGATAATATCAGCATACTGTATCCAGCTACAATATTGGAGCTTTTCATGGTGGGGATAAGGGCTGATCCTAGTTACTGTAAATACAGTTTGACATTTACATGAGTCAACTCATACATGGAATATTTGAATATACAGAATATAAACAGAATGTTAATGTATATGCAAACACACCCCATATTGGATCATAAAACTGGGTGCTGCAAGAATAGATGACCCATAGAGTGACCAATACTCAATATATTCAATATATTCTATGGTACTGATGGTAGATTATCATTCTAACACCATAACACCATATCCTGTGAATTGATAATGTCAGCAAAATTTAACAATAACAAGACACTCACTTTTGGCCATTGGCGATCTTGCCCAGTGCCTCCATTTCATACATGGCTTGGAGTCGGCACTTCACAAGCTCGGTGGGGCACAGCACAAGCGAGGAGAAGATGGATGCCACCGAACCAGCGCAGGCTTTCTGCATGTCACTGAGGAAGAGGGGAGGATGCATAAAACACAGCAGGGGATCTTACGTGTAATTCATGGACAGTCACGCTTTGAAGGCCAGCTTCTTACAGGCGTCTGGTCTCCCTCACCTCAGCACGGCCTGGTTGTCCAGTCCCGCCGTGAAGCGGATGACCTGCTGGCAGAAGCCGTAACTCATGAAGAGCACGGAGTTCTCGGCGATGTTTGCCATGAGTGCCGGGGTGGTGCCCTGGTAGAGTCCACGGAGACCCACCTGTCTGTAGGTGGATGCGACACAGTGGACAAAGCCCCGGTACAGCTTTGGGAAGGTCTGCATCTTCACTTTTGCGGTGTCCAGAGGCTGCCCAGTCAGGACACACGCAGTCCCTCCTAGGAGACGGTGAAATAAAGTCTTGATGCATATACAAACAGCACTGTGCAAAAAATAGTGATGGCCATTACACACACTGCAGGAAAATCAAATGACTGTATGATGACACAGGCAGACTTCCACACGCTGTGGGCTGTCAGGAGAGATACAGATCAGAGGGGGCTTTGCAGAGAGTTGCACACCATGGAGCAGAAAACACAGGCAATGGAAATACAGAGACAGACGAGCCGGAAAAAGACAGGAGTCATCAAAATGTGAGGCAGAGCGCTGCAGTTACCTACGGCTCCAGCAGAAAGGTCGATGATGGCCTGAACCACTGGGTGTGGGGCCATGGTGTCCGAGAAGCTGCTGGAAGTGTTGTTTTTTTTTCTTGGCTCAGCAAACTACAACAGCTCCTGAAACGGTTACAAATAAGTGGGTTGTTACATCTAGAGAGGCATATTGAAATTTAACAAGACAGACAGACGGGGAGGTGTTGTTTCCCTAACATGTGGGTTCTAGTCATAGGCCGGCATGCAATTTTCATAGCACAATCGCAGCCAAAATATTCCAGTAGTTAAATGGACTTTTTACAGAATTAGTTAAATAAGATGTAAATCATATGCAGTGTTACTGCCACTTCACTGCAAAAACACATTTTATTAACACTCTAGACATGAACAGAAGTCTGGAATACGCCTGTGGCCTGATGGGGTTTTGCTGATGATGACAGTGCAAATATCTAGTAAGAATTCCGTTTTATTAACTGATTAACCTATAAAATACCAAAATTACAGAGTAAAAATAAGATAAAGCATACAATGCTTCAGCTAGTGATATACGCAGGCAGCTAGAAAGCCTGCTTAATTTCACCTGAAACTGAGATATTCTGCTCACAAAACGTTTTCATTGTGATACATAACCACATTTCACATGAATTCTGGTTTTAAAATAAGAAAAATTCTAGCTAACACCAACATCCTGGCTAGCATGCTAACACCAAACAGTATATGTCTTTTGTCACGGGATAGGCTACAGTGGAACTGGTTACTGAAGCTTACATGGACTAGAAAAAATCATTAGAATACTAAAACATTTTCACTGAAAGGGATGGATCGAAATACCAGAAGACTATCAGTATCAGCTGATATCAGCTTTAACTAGAAGAGTGCACTCAGTAAAGTGCAAGTCTTTACCAGGTGTGTGGGGACACAATGTCTACATAAAGTAGAGAGTTGTTATTGTTTTGTGCCACAACTGGTTTTAGAGAGGGTGAGAGGTTTTCCATGATGGCTTTGATCTTGTCCCTCGTCCAAAGGCCCAGAGGTTTGCAAGATTAGCCATGGACAGACACACAGACACCCGACCAAACACATAATCTCCTGGCGGAGATAATAAAAAGTAATATCAGTATCGTGTGTTGGTAAACTTTTTACTGCTGATAATTGGAAGATTATGAAATCGGGCAATTTTGTAGCTCTTTTTTTTCCCTAGAAGTGTGTTACATAGTACAACTGTGAAATCAGAAAACAAGTAAAACTAACATGGTCTTTTATTTAAAAAAAAAACAAAACTTCACTTAAGGACAGACCTGTCTGAAAAGCTGAACCTTTTTTGCACCTGCATTTGTACAATTCTTACAGTTGTGTCACTGCTTCTTAGTGCTCACCTCATACATTAATAAAGTCTTTTTAGAGCACTTGAATTACCACACAGTTTATTACTCTGAACATGAATGTGGATATAGGCCCACACATGGTTATAAACTGTTAGTATAAGAAATCTTACTGCAATTAAACCCTGCCTCAATCTCATCTTTAGCAGTAGTAGCCATTTATAATAAAGTAAGATATTTCAATATGAAAATTTCTGTGATGTTTAATTAGATGTAACTTTATTCTGATCAAATCCCCCTGCGGAAAGTGGAGGCCTTGCTCTTTGAGCTTTAAAAGACAACCGCCAGACGGCAGCACATGACTATCTTTCCCTTCCACATCATCTGAATGACAGCAAGGGCAGATGTACACTTTTATCCCCGGTGTGTGATCAAATGTCACAGAACATTTCCCTTTGGACTAGCCGGTATGCACGAAACAGCCACACTCATTCAGCCAAGTTAGCTAACAGGCTGATGAAGTGGCCCAAAGTTACTGTTTTAAAGCTAGCTAAGGTTAACTGTAGCGTTCCTCTTGGTGACAGAAGTGCATTAACGTCGCATAAACAACTAAAAAATGTACAAACCTTCTCCAAGAGCGACGAGATGAACTTAAGACATCAAAGCGTCAGTGCAGCTAGTGTCTTCTCGGCACACAGCGTCAACCAGGTCAGTTGTCGGCAAACGTTACAGCTAACATCGTCCACGGGTGACTGCATGCTACTCGACCCGATCAAATATCCAAAGTTTACCCAGTTAAATCATGTTATCTCATTTGCAACATCTATCTATGTCTGTGTGTTAACGATAGTCAATGAATGGATCGGGTGATAACGTGTTGTGGTGAAGGAGAGAGGCAGGAGGTTGTGGCATGATAGATACATAACAAATGGCACGAGGAAAAGCGAAGAGCTCTCACTCTGCCTGTACTTCCGGGTACCAGAGAACGTCATCGTGTGCCATGGCGGACCAGGAACATTTTTACAAATGTGTTAAAAAAACACATTTGAAATACGTGAGGAAACCACACACAATATTTATATATACCTCTAAATCAACAGTTTCTAAATAAAAGAGACATAGGATGAGAGACAGTGTTTCTCTTGCTGGAAAGATTTTTTTTTGTTCCCTTATACATTTTATGTTTTCAGTATAAACGTTTAGTGGAAAAAATCTTTCACAAAGCATGTTGTTAGAAAAAGATAACATTTATTGCTTTTTACGACGGGCAACTTCTAAATAAGCAAGGCAATTTAATTTAAAGTAATTTCAAATAAGCTACTCCGAATATTTTAAGTGGAACAAAGTAGGCTATTTTCTTCACTTAGAGTAAAATACATATGGTAAAATAAGAAAAAATATTTCTAAAATAATAAATAATGAAACCAATGAATAAAACACTATATCTGGCTGTATTGTAACCCCAATTGTGTTTTTAAAAATTTCTATGATTTTTTAAAAGTGCAATTTTATTTGTAAGTAATTTATTTATAGTTTACAGTGACAGTAATTTTGTACAGCATTTTGCTCTTGGTCTGCTTTCAGACAACTGTCAGATATCCTCTGTTAAAATTTGGACTGAAAAAACGTATTGTAGGCCTATTATTTACATCCCTTGTTACAATATTTTTGTGATGACAGGTTTTCGATGGAAAAAAAAAATCAAGTCTGTTGTGGTCGCTATGGTAAGGTCATTATGTGCTGTAATCACACTATCGGTTGCTAATGTTTGTGCTGTCTCGGTGTGATGTAAATTCCAGGACAGCACACGCGTAGAGAGGATTTCACTATCGAGTGACCTATCAACAAATAAATGATCTTTGATAACTACCGGCATCTGTAGAGCTTCCGGTTCACATTCTTGTTTTGTATTCGGAATCAAGAGGGAGAGTATCTAATAGCGCCCCCTGCTGGTTTTCTTTAAACTTGACAAAATCACATTTGAGTTTAATTTTTCACACTTAGGCTGAAAGTTCACGTCTTAGCCGTCCAGTATATTTACAAAGCCGGACATAAGCACAAAATTTTTAACCAACAAGCACAACCATTATAACCGCTTGTATGAAAGATAAGCAATGATATTTTGCTGACCTCTATCAAAGGAGAACTTCTGATAAATCTGGGCTCCTATTTGATACTGGGCATATGGGGGCTGATAAATACACACATTTTCCAGTAAAGTATGTAACTTACATTGTACATGAGTCACACCTGTACAAAGACCGAAATGCTCAATAAATGTATGCTGCCTATTGGTGTAATATATAGTGCAAAAGTTTCAGAAAGTTGTGAAATAGAATTAGTTAGGCATTTGTTCATACCCAGCATTGACTTTTCATGAAATTGTTTGCAGGAGACACTGAGTGGTTTAGTTTATTAAAATTAAACATATCACTGGTCAACTTTGAATTGCATTGCATTTTCAAAATTTGTGCATTTTCTATGGTGAACAATCAAATTGAGACAAATACACAGTGGACGGCGCTGTGGAACCATTCGTGTGCAGTGGAAGATGTGGCTGATGAAGGTTCTAAAAACCAATACTTTATTTATTTATTTTTTAATGAAAGACTACTTTTCATTATGTCTCACCCATTCATTTCTGTAGACATACCATTTATTTAATGTAGAACTGTTGCTCTGTTTAAACACAAACTCTCCCCCTTTAACTGCATTAATGAGCCATGAAAATGTCAAGCCTTGTTTCTGAAACCTTGTAGGTACCAACACGTGTTTGTTACATGCCAGTGTGCCAGGCTACTGCATCAATATTTGTTTAATCTTTCTCAATTTCCACAATACTTTTTTCTTTCCTTTTTGTCCTTCATTCCCAAGAGTGATAACAGACACAATTGATATTATTTTTGATGTTCTCCTGTACTTTATATGACTCCTTTTTGTAATCTAATGAAATCAACAAGTGGCTCTTCTGAATTCTGCTTTGTCCGTGTATCATGTCTTTTCAGCCATTGTATTAATGAGGTTAACAAACAAATGTTGAATGCTGTGCTATAGAATAAACGTTTTCCGTTGATTTTACTTTCTGACAAGCTAGTATGATTTTATAGTTTTGTTCTTAAATGCAATGACTTTACAAGTGATGGGTCCAATGGTCCTTCTCTCACTTTGTATTTTGATCCTTACCTTTATTCATTTCTTAGTGATTCAAAACTTATTTTAATGGAAAAACGTGGAAGTCAAACAGCACAGTAGCAACAAATGTTGCTCTGTTGTTATTCCACCATAAACTCGCATGCTACCAAAATACCATATGTCTAAACAGAGGAGTAGGCTGGGATTAAAGACATGTGCCCTCTGTCCAGGCTTATCCTTAAAAAGTCAGATCAGTCATGGCTTACAACAGTCTAGACTGATTTGATTAAATGTTGCAACACTTGACCAAGTTCTAGATGAAATTCAACAGAAATATTGTCAAAGAAAACACACACACAGGCACAGTTTTTGTTATTTTCATATCATTTCGCCTTTTATCAAAAAAACATAGACGTTGTCTACATCACAGACAAGAATCATCAATATTCTGTTTTGAACAGTTTGCCATGAACAGAATGAACCCCATGCCCGTCCCTCCCCTGGAGCAAATCCTTTATACACAGTATACTTTACATACCTAGAGGTCCTGTTCAGTCTTTTTACATTATACATCATTATCAAAGTATTATCAATAGCTTTAAAATAAATACAATGCTCTTTCATTGTAATCATACTCATTATCCTGATTGTACATACAGTATCATTTCCCACAAGTAGAGGCAGAGCAGTGATTTATACGCCTCAATTCAACAACACATTTCGAAATACTCTGAAGAGACGACATGAGTCTCTGCGTTTCACCCGACTAAAACTCTTCAGACTCCACAGAATTCTGATGATTCATAAATGCAAAGCGTTTTCATACAACTGCTGTATGTCATGAGAGTGCTAATATAGAAGACAGCCTAAGGCTGGTAAAGTAGTTTTGAAAAAACAATACATTAAATGATATCTACCCAAATCCAAAGCTTTTATTTATACTTTTCTAGTATCTGAAGTAAGTAATATGTTGAACCCTTCTCAGACTCTCCAAGGGGCTTAAAACCAGCTGTTACGTCTGCTTGGATTTGAGATTATGAGGTAAGAGAATCTCAGTAATCCCCAATTAGAATAGAAACTCTAAAGGAATAACAAAGAGATTATAAAAGATCACTTCAAGACTTCAACAAAAGAGTAACACAAGTGTACCATTAGTTATAAAAGTGTAACCAGTCTGTGTACTGTATGTATTTGTTATACAAGAGTTTGGCAAGAAAGTTTTCTGTGATGAGCATAAACTGTTGGCAGTAATGGGCTATGCTCAATCCATGTACATTTTGTGGTTCATAGGAATAAATCCATAAGTTAAAAAAAAAAAAGAAATATATGAAATAAGTTTAAACAAATTGATGGCTATGGAAGTCAGATTCAAATAAAAAGAGAGAGAAAGAAACAAGGTACCAGATTTCAAAAACCAAGATGTCTAACGCACTGCTGCTGGAACACCGATTTGTTAATCTGTTCAGTGTCGGGCGTCCCCAAACCTGCATGGTCTCAACTCTCAAGTCCGAAGCTCTGAGGTCACCCGGCGTTCACAAACAAGTCCCTCCTAAAGCAAATGTACATCTGCAGCCAGAACACTAAAGAAATGCATGGAAGACTTGGTTTTCCAGGAGCTGGTTTGGATTTCTCTCTATGCATTGAGATACTTGAAAATGACTGAATAGAAGTAATTGAGTAATAATCAGACACCAATAATCACAGCCAGGCACTTGAGTGTCCTTACAGATGCAAGTTGGGGGGGGTTGGATTTAAATTGGTAAATCTGTGTCTGTATAGTACAGTGTGGTATGAGCAGAGTGAGCATCCTGCCAGGTGAAAGGTGGCTGAGGAGTTTGTTCACCTGTGTATTAAATATTAACACAATAATATTCTGGTAGCAGCTGTAATCAATACTTTTTCTTTTTTTTTTCACAAGAATCAAAATGTCTGTATATACGTGTACTTTTACTGTATTTGAGCGTATAATATCTGCAAAGGGGTTAAAATTATTTGGCTAGTGAACCCGAGCCTTGTGAAAAACAAACATAAAAAATTAAATCTAAATGTGGGAAATCCTACCAGTGTCAAAAATACATCAAGAAAGCCTACTTTGTTTGTACCCTGTATAAACACAGTCAGGGCGCGTGATGGAGAGAGTTTGGCCGTGACGTCACAACCAAACGCTCTCAGTCAGCGGCTCTGGATACAGTACGCAACAAGTCATCAACTACAAGTCACACAACCTTATTAGGGAAAACATCGTTTGCTAAAAAAAAACAAAAAAACTGGACTCCACTGAAACTTTGTCGACAACTCTTTCCTCTGTCCATCTGTCTTATCGATTCGGCCCGGTGGCTCACCGTTTCAAGTGAGAAAGCTTTTTGCAAATGAGATCTGTGTCTGCGCTTTGCTACTTATCTTTTTAGTAGAGCTCTGAAATGTTGTAAGACCTTTTTTTTTTTGGCAACTTATTTAACAGCAGCAAAATGTTATAAATGGAAAGTAACAACGCGGGTTGAGGGCGGAAATGGCACTGTCTGATAGTTTAGACCAAGTCACATGTGAGAGAGAGAGAGAGAGAGAGAGAGAGGGAGGGAGGGCTGAA
>OMKZ01014692.1:41004-52943 GCA_900302535.1 Neoniphon sammara
ATAATGTCCAGAATCCAGTCTAAAATTCCAGATTTAGAAAAGAAAAAAAAATAGGTGAATATAATGCAGATCTTGTTTCATTTTCTGTCCTGGGTCCTAATGTCAAACAGTTGTACGTGTCTGTCAGCTGTCAGTGATGTCACTGGCTGCTCCACAACACATAGACAGGAGTGTGTGTTACAGACAGGAAATGTTCCACTCAAATGTAATGTTGTTTTGAACGTAATAGCAAAATTATTGAAGTTCCCTGCTCCTATAATGGTGCAGTATGGAACTGTTTTTGTCTTTATGCTGTTATAGCAGTGCTCACAAATGGTGAGCACTTGTCTGCTAATATCCATCTACCAAATGCAACTAGAGTGTGTGTTATCCAGACCAACCTGCTGACTTTTACACCACACACACATTGCACACTGGCCTGGCTCTGGATGGATCATGTCTGTCTGCATCTAGAGATGGTGTTCTCTTTTCACAACAGATTACCAACACATGAAGGCATCATATTATTATTATTATTTTTAATTATACTTTGTTTTTTGCAACTTTATTTTGTGTATATGTGTATTTCATTAAGATTTTGCAGAATTTAAATTTAGATTGTATAAAATTCAATTAATTAGTCCTGTTTTTAAATTATTGGAGATTTTATCATTTTATATGACTTGAAAGTCTCTTCAAGGGAAATTAGAATTTAGAAAAACTAGTAGGAGCACATTTTAGAACATAATGTACTTGGGTACGATGTGTAATGTAACTGAGCTCGGGTTGTACAGCTCTCAAAATGCTAGGAGAGTGTCTTTGATTTCTGCTGAGGGTGATGCAGGCTAATGGCTGCAAGACATCAACATTTATCCTCTAGCGAACTTGTATAAAAGCTTTAACACTGAACAACAAGTGTCAGTTCAGGACAAATGTGGAAAAAAAAAAACAGACCGAGGTCTAAAGTGGATACATCCCATGGTGTGAAAGAACAGAGAGAGAGAGGGAGGGAGAGAGAGAGAGAGAGAGAGAGAGATGTTACAGGTCTGCTTTTTTTTTTGTTGTTGTTTTTGTATTTTTGGCCAAACTTCAGCTCGATGAAGCCAAATAGAGGAGCGAAGGAGTGCTTACATTGTGGCTGAAGTGTTAGGCACAGCATAAAGTAAAATGAGGAATTCGTTGAATGTTTCTGACAAACATAGTAAGGCAATTTGATTATGGTTTACTAATAGCAATATAGGTTTCCAGTCTGTCTTCTGCAAATTTCAACCTATTCACAATTAAGATTCAAGACAGAAACAATACTTTTTTTTTTCTCCATTTTCACGGACCATTTCAAGATTACCTGTGTAAAAACAGCTACAATCAAAAATGAGGCACTTTATAAAAGAGTATATAGATATCTAGGCTATATAGTATTAATCATTATATGTATACTGTATATCTTTTCTTATATACCATTGTAATGTGTCACATTTATATCACAATTGTGTTTACTGTTATGCAAATGAGGAAAAACAAACTACAGTGTGTACTATAGTTTATGTAGTTCTACTTGTATACTATAGTATATACTATAGTATAATATACAGGTATAATATAACAGCACAGGTGCTCAAAAAAGTATTCATACTCTGATTTTTTGCTCATTTTGTTGTGCTACAAAATTGTTCAGTTGCATTTATGTGAGATCTTATTTAGCTGCAATCAAATTCCTTATAAAGTAAAATCTACACATTCTTGTTAAGATATTGACTTAAAATACACAAAATATCAGTGACCATCTAGAAATGCATTCACCTTGTTTCTTTTGCATTTCTTTACCTCAAAAGAAAATATGTCTTAACCTTTTCCACATCAGATGTTGTTATGATTTCACATTTAGGTCGTAGTTGGCTGTTTAAACAATATTTTTCTTTTCAAAATTTCTCTCTTCCACTCCTCTTGCTAACAAGTCAGTTATCACATCCCTCCAGTCCTGCTCCATGAACACATTTACATACATACAATCTAATTATTGCCTTGACTTTGATTATGAGAATAATTTCATTAAGTTGTTTACATGCACAGCACAAGAACGGTCTGTTAATCTGGCTGTTTTCATGCCATCTTGCATCCAGCATTTATCTGAGTAAGTGAACAGCTATGTGCCTCCTACACTACAGGACACATGTGACATCAATCGTTTCCCTGCTGCCATAAACTGCCGTCATATTGCTCCCATTGTATCTCTGCTGCTTCCATGTGACATTCCTATGCTTTACTGCACCCATTTTCCTATAGTGCTGAGGCTTGAGGTATGAAGGTTGGATGTAAACAGTAAATAGTTTCTGTAGAAATACTAACTCAGTTCGTCAATCAGGGCGGATCGACGAACTGACACAAACAACCCCCAAAAACTCCAGCAGTACTTCAACATTTCAGCTGCAGCATTAATGCAACAATTGTGGCTCCAGTGAGGGTAACAATTACGTAAGATGCCTTAATCACAATATTCTCATAATCACTTTACGAATCAAGTATGCATGTGAATGTGGTCACAAGGATTTTGGGATGCAGAGGACTCGCTGCGCTTTCTTCTATCTAATTTTGTAATGGAAGCTAGTGGAGAAATTGTAAGGGAGGACGCATGCCTACTGTGTTTTTACACACAGGGACAGGAGGCTGATGACTGAACTTTTCTTTTAAACCTTGAACACAATCTAATGAATGTGAGCCATGTCATCTCCACTTTGACTGATGGCGAATATCACCAAATATATTGAAATACCATTGAAATGCACTGAAGGGATGCATGCAATTTGAAGATATCAGCCATAGGACATGACAGGACATGTTTTATTTGTGCACCGAGTCTGGGATAGAAACTTGTCCCATGTGAATGCACATCTGGGACGGAGGTTTGTCTTAATTTCTTGTAGTCCTGTGTGGAAATGGCCTTTTGTAGCAGAACATACATGAAACTAGAACATTTTTTGAAAGGAGGAGCAGGAAAACATTGTTCTCAGCCCTCAGCTACAACCTGAAAATGAGGCCTGAGCAGACGTACATCAATGTGATGTTACCTGCAGTGTGAGCTAAAATATGAACAGCTGAATGCAAATATAATCAGATGATGCCCCGCTGACTACAATTCAAACTCCTATGGATTTCACAAAGATTGTGTAAACTGTGTGGGTTTTTCACACTAAAAATTCCCCATGGTGTGAAAAAACTTAGATGCAACATGGTGGTTACATCTGAATTTTGGTTATATAACATCACTACCAATTTGACTTTATACTTTGTATAGATCTCAGAAGATAAATGCATTTGAAGTCCTTTTGCAGCACAAGAAAATATAGTCACTTAGTATAAAAGCTTTCTGAGCAACTGTATATATTAAAGTAAATATGTATACAGTGACGAGGTGTATGAGTGTGTGAAACTACTGCCAATCTGTAATGTTTTGCCTTGTTTTGAGCAAAAATGATGCCTGATCGTCATTTAACCTCTAATATGGGTAAAGGATGATGTGGCATATGTGACAATATAAAAACTTAAGTGCTGTATTAGAGGATGACTAAATAGACAAACGCTCCAAATGACGCTATCCAGCCCAATTTTGAACTTTGAGTAATTAGAGACATTATTTGATAGGCTCTGCCCACATGTACCAGTCACAACCAAACATGTTGGAACTCATCCTTAATTTTTGTGAATATGTCACAAATATAAATGTTTAGTCACCTGGATTCAGACATGGAGGATTTTGGCATTTGTGGACTTCATAAATGCCCTGTTGAAAGTGGTCTTGTTTGCATAATTGATTCAGTTAAATGATGACTGGACAGAACGTGATGGAATCAACATGGTCAAACTTTTAACTGGCCATTGACTAATAATCACATAAACTGGCATCCTTTATCTGATGTCAAATATCATTCTGACTCAAAACAAGTCAAAAAACAAAACCTTTTCCCGACCCTGTGCATGCAAGTGTATGTGTATTTGTATGTATGTGTATATATATATATGTGTGTGTGTGTGTGTGTGTGTGTGTGTGTGTGTGTGTGTGTGTGTGTGCGCGCGCGTGCGTGTCATTGGCTACTTGTTGATAGGAAAATTCCCTTTTAAATGGCTGGAGAGTTTTTTCCACCTCAACAAACCCTGTTTGATGAAACCGGTGAACTTTTGGCACACGTTTGGTTGGCAGCGACCAACACACAGGATGGACATGAGTTCTCCATGGTTTCAGTGTTCAGACCCCGCTTTACAGTTCTGGTGTGGAAACAGAGAGGGCCGCCCGTCGCTGCCTTGCAGAGTCAGCAGCGGCGTCTCGCTCAGCTCCAAGATGAGGATGGAACTCAACAATCTGAAAAAAAGAGAATGAAAAAAAAAATACTATTATACATTCCCAGTAAACAACACTATCTTGTCAAACTCTGTGTAGGAGGTTAGGAGTTTGAGAACCAGATAAACACTGAAAAAATGAAGTTAAAATGAATTCCTTACTGTTTACACTGATTTGTATTGCCAATCTACTTGCAAATACTGTTGGTGTAAAAAGCATCTGTCTCTACAATTTCCATGTTAAGTCCCAGCAGATTTGAAAAGTCTCCCTGCATTAAAGATACAGTAACTAAGACAGCTTAGATATTTATTCCCCAAAGCATTTCGCTCAGCCAGCAAATAGCTGTTGTTTAATCTACAGTTGCTGCAGGCGGCTTGGGTAAATATCACATGATGCAAGATAACTCGACAAAGATTTTCTGATTCCTTGGTGTCTCATGGACAGTGTTGTGGATGTCAATATTATGTGTCTTATCTCCGCGTCAGTCTAATCACAGGCCATTGTAAGTTCCTGGGGTTTTCAACAGTCCCTTCCATTTATGTGTCTCATTAGTGAGCCATCAAAACAATATGAGACGCGCAGCACAACTCGAGTTTTGATCATGGCAGCCCCTTGTAAAACTCTTTATAGAACAGAGGCGAGGAGACACAACTGTGAACGCCAACATGCGATTATAATTTTGTATGTGTGTGTAGTTTGTGGACAAAACGAATTTTTCAAAGACCTTATAAAATCATTACCTCCCCAAACAGGCACAAATAGTCTCTCTCCAGTCCAGATCAATGGGAGCTCGGTCAAAGTGACCCGATAAATCCACTTTGAGATTTGAGGAGTTGATTCTACTCACTTGCTCCGTCCACTTTTGGTGCCAAATAACTGCTGCCTCAACACTTGTGTTTACACTGCGGCCTAAAAAAAACAAGTCATTCTGTATGGTATCAGTTGAACGGGGCAAAATGTTCAGCGCAGTATTTTCCAAACCCCGCACTAGAGAGATTGCAGCAGTCAAGAATGATAAGAAAATCTCAGTGTTCATTCAAATTGCATGCTACCACAGAGTTTTGTTGTAGTAGGAAAATGAAGAACTGAATCGTAACAAGCTCATCTGCTTTGGGAATTCTTGGCAGGGGATGACAAAAACATAATTTTTACATTACATTTTAAATTTCACCTTAATCTCTTCTGCCTTTTGTAGTCAGTTTCAGTATTGCCAGAACGTGCTCTTATTTATCTAAACCTGAATGATATCCATTTGGTCATCAATCATACAAATCTACACCGTGGCACTCAAAACACAAATGCTGTTGTGAGTTAAAACAAAGCATTATCCAACCAGCTCATTTACAGTGAGTTATATTAGGTCCTGTATAGTTTGTCCTCTATTTTTGTGACACTCTATAGCTTCCTGTGGGGAAATTCATCTTTTCACCTCAGGGACACTTCAGCCAGATCTGGGACCATCCCCTCACTAATCAGTCTCTCTGACAAATAGGCAATCCAACGGCCCGCTTCCTTTAACTCCAACAGCATCTGTACAAATGTGCACACTAGATGCACAGAAAAAATACCAGGGATGCACCGTTTCAGCTTTTTCAGTGCAGATATGCACTGTTACAGTTTGAGACTGGACTTTAAGAAAAGCAAGATAAGGATGTTCAATTGATTTCTGTTAATGGACTTTAGGCGATTTAGCTCGGGTTGTGTCGATGAGGTTCTTTGTTTATTACATTGAGGCAGAGTCTGTGGTGTTGTTTGCGACTAAGTTCTCAAACTGCTGTAAGTGGATCAAATAGCAACGATAATGAATTTACTACCATCAGAAAGCCTGGGAGATTCAAGTTACATTACAGATTCAGACTTTGCATCTCTGCTCCAAATCTGTGATGGACAGGGAACTGATGACTTTCATCACTGGTAGAGCAGAACAGTCGTTGGCTATGTTTACATGCGCCCCTATACTTTGATCTTAATGTAATTATGAGAATACAGCAATTAAAACATGGTCCATGTAAACACCTTAATCTAATTTTACTACTCTGATTAAGATTAAATTTGAAATAACAATTAAAATGTAATTAAGACAGGTGATGTAGTAATGTGATATTAGTGACAGGATTGGTGCATTGCTCGGACAGGTGCGCACCGTATTAATAAGCCTGTATTATCAGAGGTTTTATAAATTGCGGCACTTGTCAGAAATAGTTAAAATTAATAGCATCTTTCCTTTTATGCAGACTTCATATCATGAGCAAAGTTATACACTGAAAATATGGCTGCAGCTAATGACAGGAGGGAGAAGCTGTTTGTAGCCTATAGAAAAGGAGGCAAATTCAATCAGTTTTCACAGTACGCAGAATTACATGAAAGAGTAATGTGCTGAATATTAACAAAGCCTTCTTTTGATATGCACGTAAACTGTAGAAATAAATTATTCCCAAATGAAACAAGTAAGGACAATTATTATCATTATACATGTACACGTAGTCATTGAATGCACTAAATGCCTCTCGTGCAAATGAGGTAGCTGCTCTGAATGAATAAGATGCATAAGCTGTTTGTTCCATTTATCTAGATGGCCCTCTGGTGTGAAAAACCCTATTTATATTTAGAACCATACTTAGATTTTAACGTTAAGGCTCCTGCGACTTTCAATTGTACAAATCACTCTACTGTCTCCTATGCACAATTCAATCTTCACTGTAATTCAGTTAACAACATCAACCACTAAGTGATCTGCATCCGTGCAATGTGAAGGAAACCTCAGAGCTGCCATGTGAAAACCTCCAGCCAATAGCACACCCACACATAAATATAAACACCTGGCCCATGTTCTGTCCCCTCTACCTCCATTTATGTGAAATGGCTCATTACCAGCAGACAAATCAATTGGCTTTGCTCTCTGAACACCCACTTGTGATAATAAGGGACTCTACAGACAACCCACTGCCTGGAAGCACAATACTGCCCACCAACTTGAAGCTAAAGTACACATCAGTAAAGGATGAAAGTGGAAGGAGTGACTAAGATCCAGACATTAGTTTTGTTCACAGATTGTGCACATCGCATAAAAAAAAAATAATTTCTAGTTTCATTAATGTTGCCAGTAACCTGTCTATATTTTTCATTCTCAGCTGTGTTTAATATTAATGACATGCTTCCCAGGTTAAGAAGAAAAGCTGCAACCAGACTTATCATGTATCCCACCACTTCACACAACCCCATGCACAATTATCCATTATGGTAGGTTCATCCTGCTTCTCTATAAAGCCCAACCTAAATAGGTTTATCATTTGCTTCACCTCTGCAGCAGTTCACACACTTTCCGCGCCCTGTGGCTTGGAATATGTGAGTAAAACTAAAGCATTTTCAACAATTTAAATGTCTGAACAGTAAAACTTCCATGTGAACTGAAAATAAATGATAAAGAAGCAAAACACATCTCTCCCCAAGACACATTCTGATTTCTGTTCTTCAGGACATAAAACAACAGAGTACATAAAGCTTGCTTGGCAAGTAAGAAACAGATTTAGACACTAAAACCACTGAATAATTTGAACTATAATGAAGAAAGGGTCTTCCACCTACAAAAAAACAACACCTGAAACACCAATAACCTGAAGGTCCACAAGAAGAACAAATGAAGGTGCTGCCAAAGACAGTACAGCCTTTTGTCAGATGCCTCAAACATCTCTGTGCACCATGCATTCAAAGTTATTAGAATCTGCTGCCAATCCCACAACTGGGAATTTTGATATATATAAAAAATTGCTCCTAAGAAAGTGGGAAGCTCAGCTGTAGAGGATGTCAACATTTTTCCAACACTCAAGATATACCTCAGCCACATCACAGAGTTCATGATCAACAGAAAATGTTACAATGAACACACCCATTTGTTCCAAGAGATTCTTTAACATAAGATGGTTTGTAGTCACAGTAGCTCTTACCTTGACTATCTTTTCTACTGTTCTGTTGTGCTCTCAGTTCTTCTGACTTATAGAAATCAATACTGGCATAGGTGTTGATACTGGAGCCAGCACTGCTACCCAAACCAGCTCCTCCGATGTTGTAGGTGGCAGAGGTGCGCTCCACTCCAGCTTGAGGGCTCTCCTTAATGGCCAAGTCAAGGTCAATATAGTTAAGGCCTTGTTCAGCAGATGAGGTGGAGGCTTGGGGTGGAGGTGTGGCAGACACAGCTGCCTGTCCATTCTCCCACAGTGAGCAGTCCAAACCATGTCGATGGCTCGCTGCCTGGCTGCCCTCTGGGAAGAGGGAGGTAGAAGAAGATTGGTGGCGTGGTAGAGAAGGAGGTGAATTAAAAGTCTCTGAGCGGTGGCTACGCCGTCCCTGTGGGTCACCTCGGACCAGTCTACTGCTCCGCTCAGGTGATGAGAAGGACTTGGCTGGTGAAAAGCCTAAGACTGGTTCTTGCTCCATAGATAGGGGTTGGGCAGAGTGGATGGGAGGTCTTGCTGAAATGCTGGAGCGCTGAGGACTGGGCTCTGAACCTTTGTTGAAGGCCATGTCTGTGTTGTCTGTAAATGGGGGAGGGATGTCTGCTGGCACTGCTGCCACCGTTACTTTTGTTCTGTACCCCGTGTTGCCCTCTGCTGCCAGAGGAGAGGCCCTACTGTGTTCATCTCGAGCCTTTGGGGCAACAGCTGGTGAGCCCTGCGGGGTGTTGAATGTGGATCTAAGAGGAGTCAGGGGGGTTGAGGACTTCCCTAAATCCATGCTGACGTATTCTGCAGAGGTGGACAATGGTGCAGAGAAGCTACGAGGCAGGTTAGTGGGGCTGTCATGGCAGAGGACTGGTTGGTGCAAAGGTCTAAGGGTTCCATGGATCACGGACTGTCCATGTTCTGACCGTCTTCCTCGGCCATACTCGCTGTCTTCCTTGAACACAATACTGACATACTCACCGACATTCTGAGACACTGACGGCAGTGGGTTCTCCTTCACCCTGGGCAAGGTGTTTGCTTTCGACATGTCTGCAGATACACTGAGCGGACGGCCTCTCCTTTGCTGCTTTGGGCTCTTACTACTTGATACACGTTTTTGCTGGTGACGCCCATCTTTTGTGCATGTTCCCCCACTCCTGTATTCTGCTCCAGTTCTTAATAAACTTAACCCTCTCCCTGCTGATATGGACTTATCCTCCAGGCTTTCACTGCTGGCTGAGCTGGAGGAGAAAGAGGAGGAAGACAAGGAGAGTTGACAGCCTCCTGCAGAGCCCACTGTGATTTTGTTTCTCTTGCTGTATCCCACTCCCCCTCCCCTTCCAGCACTATCATGGCCACTGCTATCCTTTTTTCCTTTCCCTTGGTTTAAGTCCTCCTCAAAGCGGGTATAGAGAGTGTGTTGATAAGCTCGTGGCAAGGAGAAGTAGGAATTGAACATTTTTGGTTGCAGCTGGTGCTGCTCAGGATGGGAGGGAGGTGTGCTGCAGGCAGAGCGGCTGCTGACAGGGGAGATGTTCATGTAGTCACTAGCAGCTCGACTCTCCATACTGGCCCTGCTATCCCACATGCCCAGCCCGTGTAGGTCTGTGGAGCTGCTGCTATTGGGAGACATGACCATGTAACCCTCTGAGCTAGGCTGGCAGATGGGCTGAGGGGGTGAAACACTGTTGTTGGGGGTCATGGCCATGTACTCATCATCAGCTCCAGGTTTAGCACTGGCATCAGACATACCTACCGAGAGAGAAAGTGAAACAGGAGGAGAGGTCACCCCAGGCAGCATTGACATATAGCCACTATCCACAGCACCCCCTGCGTCCACCTCTGCCCTGACTTTTTCGGCTCTCTTCCTAGTCTCCCCTACCACATCAAGCTGCCCACCTCCCACTGCCAGACCCCCTGAGCCGTGATGCAAATCAGCTGCCTCTCTGTTAGCACTCCGGGACATGATGGCATATTCTTCATCATCTTCATCATCTTCCTCTTTTCTCCGTGGAGTAAGCCGCTCATGGCCTGCCAAGGGCAGAGAAGCCCTCTTGCTTAGTAGTCTGCGTTCTGCCTCACATTCCCTACTAGAGGAGCGTCGCAGCAGCCGTCGGCCTTTGGGACGCTGATGGGAACCAAGGAGACCCTCTCGTTGTCCCATGACTATGTAACTGGAGGAACCTTCTCCATGTACGTGATGTCCAGTCACTCCGTGGGATGCACCAGATAGACTGGGGACAAGCAGTGAGTGTTCCCCAGGACTGGAGCCATACTCATCTGAGGAGCCGTAGTCACTTGGTGAACCCGAGACAGAGACCCTCTGAGGAACACGGGTGTAGGAGCAGACAGTCATACCTCCCACAGCTGCCCCCACTAACCCACACTCTGAGCCATGACCAGAGCTGGAGGACAGGCTTGGAGCTGGAGAGGGAGCAGGGTTAGGTGTGTAACGTGCAAGGCTGAGAGTAATCTTAGCAGGGGTTGGGGCCCTGGTGGGCTTGGGTCTTAGCGTGGGTGTAGTAGAGCAGGAACCATTAAGGCTTGGGCTGGAGCTGGCCCATGTCCCTTTGGCGCTTGCCCCGCCCTCCTCTGACCTGGCCCCAATGCTAGCAGTTCGTGCCCTCGGGAACCCATGTCGGGACGTAGGTGAAGTGCTGGTGCTGTTTCCTCCTGTTCCAGGGGTCTCAGTGCGAGCTCGTCTGGAGAAGCCCACCTGACTTGGTGGCAGATTTGGATGATGACGACGGCTAGGGACACTGATGGGGTTGGAGGCAGTGCCACCGCCACATGAGGTCCCCACAGACTGGGATTTACTGCGCTGACGAAACTCCTCACTCAGAGCCTTCATGGCCTCCAGCAGGGTCTCGTGCATGTTCTGAGCCACCACAGAGTCATCCACCTGCATCCAGAATTCTCCAGGGCCAGTAATGGCTGAGCGACCCACCTCAATGAAGAAAAAATTCTCTGAATGGCCACACCTGCGCACGTTCATCAGCTGCAGTACAACAGCAGCCACATCAGAGTTGAGTTTGACAAAGTTGACTGTCTTGTCAGTTAGGCACAGCCGGTAGATGCCCACCAAGTTCCTGGCATGTCCAAGACCTTTAGGCCAAACCTTGACCTGCCACACTTCCTTGAAGGTTGGAACAGGAGAGGGGGAACTACACTCTCCACTGCTACCACAGTCATCAGGAGTTTTACCTAGAAAAACAAGGATATATAAGGACATATAATTAATAAAAACAATTAAGGCACTGAATGACTAAAAATATCAACAGACATTAGTAAATGGCATAATAACTGAATATAAGCATTTAACAGAGGGAATACAACCTGTTGAACTAAATCAATGCCAAACTGACTAATAATTATGTAGGTAATACTACTAAGTAATATTTTTTTTCTATCCCTGTCAATCAAAAAGGCAAAGGAAGGTCTGTTTACTGTATTTGTCAATCTGCGTACCTGTGCTGCAGCTAATGCCTCATTTTTTTCAAGCTTGAGCTTGAAGCTTAATCATTAACTACACTTATAAAGCACAACATACAATAACAAAACACAGCGAAAAAACACAGCGTGGTTAAGTATCAAAGTATGCAATAATTCATTTCAAGGCCAATGACAAAACAAATTACAAAAATATGATTAAATCATGATACAGCTAGGCAGATGGTTTCATTCCCTTC
>OMKZ01014693.1:4777-53245 GCA_900302535.1 Neoniphon sammara
ATGGGGGGGAGGGCAGTAATAAAATAGAGAAATAATGTTGTTGTGTAATTTAAATACAGTGTGGCGACTCAGCCAAACACAAAGCTCCTTTACTTGAACGGATCCCGGTATTTTCAGATGATGGAGCTGTGGCTTTAGGCATTTGCATGAGATGATTATGAGCGATGTCAAAGCCTATCTGTGCTGCTGTGAGTGAAGATGAGCTAATAATATCCGAGTCAAGTCATTTCCGTCCCCCCTGTCTCTGTTCGTCATGTGCGTATAACTGCATCAGCTCATGTGTTTAGCTCATAAAATATGTGTTAACTGGAAGCATGGCGCAGACACGACCCCTCGAAATAAAACCATGGAGTCTCAGTGAAAAAAAAAATGTCAGCTTGTAAGAATTTCTAGACTCTGACCTGATTACATTGGGAAGGAAAAAATGGCCAAGCTAACCACTAAACAACAGCATGCTATGAATCACTTTGAACGTCTTGGCATTTGAATGTATTGTCTGTTGGGCAAACGTTGCTGATTTAGTCGTTCTTGGTTGTTTTTTCCATCTTTGGTCGTGGTATTCTGTGTTCAAAGGTCTTAACCCATTTAAAATTGCGCTTAGGGAAACTACAGGGGCCTCATATATAAAACTGTAGAGTTACAACTAAAAACATGCTACAACCCTTGTCATATAACAAGGGTTGTAAATGTGCATGCAAAATACCATGTCATATGTCCTTTATATCATTAACATTATTTCTTATTGATGACAAAAATAGATAGCAGTAAGCAAAAACAGAGCTAAATTTATGTATGTATGGTTGACTCAGAGTCCTGGAAGAAATAAGAGAAGCTAATTGGCACAATTTTTCCCCAGACAAATAAAATGGTAAAAAGTGGTAATAGCAGTAGTACAGAAATCCATTTCAAGTATGCACGTCTGCAAGGAACAGAAAATCATCAGCACTGTGATCTTAAAATGTACTTAAAGTCTTTTCCAGTCTTCCAAAAGCTCCAGTGCAGGTTTTGTGCTGTGTTGCACATGGACATAATGTGCCGGAACAGCACAGAGTTCAATTTTTCCACTACGTTTAGGGCCAGAATAATTATGCTAAATTATCTACAAACATAACTTATATTTTCCACCCTCTATGACAAATGGTTCAAGAAATAAGTGATTTTACAAAAAAGGGACAGAATGAAGCTGTATGGCTCCATGGCACCCCATCAAGTCCATTAAAGATTTAAATGACAGCTGATTTTTATGAGCTGACCTGAGAGGAATTTAAATCAGTCCCTTCCTTGGTGATCTCACTTCAGATTTAATGTGAGAATCAATCGGGAGATGGATTAAACAAGACCAGGATTTAAAGCAGCAATAGCAGACAAACTTTGTTGATGCAAGTTACAGTACTGATGCCTGCAATAAAAATTTAATCAAGATAAGCTGTATTGTAATTGACAACATTTCCAGGCATTGTACCTCTTCCTTTCACTTTTTAATTGCAGCACATTTTATCCAGTCATTATTATCCTGTATACCACATCATTGGCTTCAATCCAAGTATACACATGGTGTGTAGGTGTACATATGGAAAGACAGAGAATCACTACTTAACATTATTCACAATAACTGCTGCGTGAATACACGTGATCCTAACAACGCTTGATTTTGGTTGACTTGCTATTATAATTTTTAGCAAAGTAGCTGCTAGGTGGTACTGAAGTTGAAGAATTAAGAGGAAGACAAATCACTTCCACATAGCCTGTAAACCTGTCCTTTAATTTATTTTTAGTGAAGACAAACTATGCGCTTAAAAATGAAAACTGATTAAGAAAAGGCTGCCTATTACACCAATGAGGAAATAAGTTTTTGATGGTGCAAAGAATAAAAACACCTTGCACCTTGCTTAATGGCAGCAGGCTTGTGACTGGAAGGTTACTGGTTTGTATTACTAGACAAGCTGGCAAAGTAAATCTCAACACTTCCGCCATTAAATGTCATTAAGCTGACCCTTAGCATGGTGGATCCATCTGTCTTCACAGGCAGGCTAAAAACCAAGGTGAGCGTGTTGCTCTTGGCACTTAACAATGTTTAACTGGGTTTGGGTCTCTATGTTATGTCACTTTGAGGCATTCAATAGAAAGATATAGAATTTGCCCCTTGCTCAGAAAACCATATGTTCACAGTGAGACGATATTTCAATTTTGGCTCATTTAGTTTGCCTAAATTGTGAGCCATTTAAGAAAATGACACCACCAGCTGCCATACAATCTAGTCAGCAGAGACACATTGTCTGAACATTTAATTCAGTGACACAAAGAGCATGAATTGGAGGTTTTATGTGGTATGTTTGAGCCGGAAGTGGATTTTAAATTTGTGTACAACTATGCACAGTGCGTCACTGACAGTCCTCAACCAGCCACCAAAGAGTCTGTTCAGTGGAGACACGATTTCAAGAACAATAGAGGGCAAAAGGGCTGTGCAACATTGTACACATAATTTTCTTCACAAATACTCCACTTTGTTATGGGAGGAACATTTTACTTCAGAGGTTCGGCAAATGAAAATATCAAAATGTCAAGTGTCTAACCTCAAATATACCTTCCAAGACCGTGACTCAGGCAACTGCTTCAGTCGCCTCAGGGAAAGCAGAGTTTTGTTAGATAATCTGTAGGTCAGCTTTGCCATTAAGTGACCAAAATTATTCACGTGTCCCCAGTAGATCATCGGCTCCTGTCATCCATGCTAACACTTTGGCATACTCGTACAACAAGCACTAGCACATCTGTGTTGAAAATTTTATATTAAATACACAAAGGTCACTATCAGGGACTGCTTTACCTGTTTTCATATGAAATGAAGATGGTGGGTGATGGGAAAAATAATTGCGCACCAGATGAGTATGTGTTGGCTTAGTTCCAAAAAATAAACTGGGCTACATCAGTTTAATGCAGTACATTAATTATATTTTATTTTACAAATGTACAGATCTTTAGGTTAAATAATAAAAATACACAAAAAATACATTACTGAAAAATCAGTCTTGTTTTGAATAATAGCTTCATAGCGTATATTGAAGTTTTAGCATGGAGCACTGGAGCAAATAATCTAGTTTCTTGTGTTTAACTTTGTCTGTTAGCCTATAAATCCAAATCATCGCGAAAGGCATACTTTTTGCCCATAAACACAGTTTGTATATATGAGGCCTCTTGTATCTAAATATTCAGTCGGATCTGATGGTTATGCACAGAACATTATGAGAGAGGCGGTGCAGCCTGTTTTTGTGAGACCTTTAGCATCAACCACAGTCTAGTGTTCATTCGCTAGGTTTGGACGGTTTGCTGTCCAACACAGTGAGGGTATCGGTATGCTTGTCCACAACTAAAAACAAGACATCCATGTTGTTTTGTTAGTGGTTATTGTTACCTTATGCTACAGAAAAGTAATATTTTCTGCCTAACTTTGATAGGTTTTAAAGGAGGCTGCTGAGGAGGTTCTTGTGCATGCTTAGCTTTTCATCAGCATTGTACTAGTACAATCGTTGAAATATTATGGAACAAGAATTTCAGTGGAATAACATCTCTTCTTGCTACGGTATATATCTTGCAAACACTCCAACATTCAAGTGACCTTACAAGACATGTTTACATGTGAAATAACTACCATTTTCTTCCCATATGAAACCAGGAGTTCTCAATAAAATACATTTGCCACTCTGATTTGAGTTTGTCCTTATGTTTTTAAAGTCAGACACTACAGTTAAAATGGAAATGTGGGTGTTGAACTTATAATTTGGAGTTATAATTTGCTATAACTAGTTCTAGCGTTTCACAAAATAAAATAATCATCAGAAGCAACTATAAATAGTTAATGAATACAGTTGATAACAGCTGTGTCAAGTACACAAAGCACAAAATTGGACACAGCTTTTTTCTCAGAATGACAGTTTTGTACACATTTCAGCTTGTAGATTTGGCCACCAAATCTGACCTTCTGATTCTCAACAAAAAGTGCTGACCATTTGCAGGGGCCTAAGTCATTTCTCATTTATAGGGTGTTTTTACCATCAAGGTCTACTATAAATGGTATTTTACAAATAACTCATAAAAAAATAAATAAATCAAGAAAATGTGCTTATGAATTATTACCTAGTATAAATATGCTCAAACAATATTTGCTAAATTATTTGTCCATATTTCACAAAAATTATTATTATTATTATCAGTAGTAGTAGTAGTAGTATTTTTAGTATTATTATTATTCATTATTTTTTATATTTTTTGCCTTTTAACCTGCGGTGCCTCAATTTAATGATGTAAAGTGACACTTGGGGGTATGTTTAATGTTAAATTACAATTAACTAGTTGGTGGAGGAATTTATAGTCAATAATTGATTGCTCACCACCTATTATAAGAGACTGGGTGAGTCAGTGTGTGTGCATGTGTGTGTTAGAGCAGGGGTTTTGAAACTTTTTCATATCCGGACCCCCAAGTTGACTTTTGCCCTTTTGGACCCTTGTTTGAAGTGATTTTGCCAAAGGACCCTGCTGTGAAAAAAATGTTTTGATCTGTGTAAAGTATTAAATGGTTTAGATGTTATACTGGAACACTGATAAAAGTGTAGAGATTAAAGCATGTTAAAATAATCACTCCCTTTTCACTCCCTTTTTTTTAAGTTGTAACTATTTCCTGTGAAATAATAACATTAAGTTATTCCTCATTTTGCAGAGGACCCCCTAGAAGCCCCTCAAGGCCCCCCGAGGGTCCCCAAACCCCACTTTGAAAACCACTGTGTTAGAGGGTTATTGTACATTTGTCTTATCGCTGTAAGATAGGGAATGGAGTGGGACTCTTATCAGTGCTAAAACCAGTGGTTATGCATAAATTACCATAAACCGCTGCACTTCCTGCTCAGGCTCCTCATCTCAGTCTAGTCCTCCTCTTTCTGTCTGCTGCTTTTAGACTCACTCTACCAATCCCTCCCAACATTTCTATTCATTGTCATGCAGATGAAACCCAGTTGCACTTTCTCTGTGAATCCAGATGAAATGAAAACCATTTTGGAAATCTGTCTCATTGACAAAAAAAATGTATTGGATGTCAGAAAGTGTTCTTCACCTAAATGAAAATAAGTCAGGGGTCTTACTGGCTGTCTCAGATGCTAGAAGTCTTAAATGAACAACTTGACGTTGTCACTGATAATGCACTTTATATTAGAACATGGAGAGATGTGCTGCTATCGCACAAGGTGCAATCTATCATTTCATAAAATAAGCTCTGGATGGGTGCTTTATGTGCTGCCTGATGCTGTCAACAAACTGAGGGGCATCAGGGAAAAGGTGCAGACAGCAGAAGTCTTTGGTCTGAACATTTTTTAACATCCCTGAGAATAAAGTAAAGAGGTTATGTTGGTAGAATTGGGGCAGTTTAGAAAAAAAATAATGTAGAAGTAATGGATTTTACACACTATTGTCATCATTTTTGTGATAGTGAATAAACTGAAAATATCTTAAAAATGACTTTGGAAAAAGGTTTTTAACATAATTGTGTGTAGGAGGGGCAGCACTCTGACGCCCTCTATCGGTTGTCACTGCTTTTATTCTTGTTATCAGTGCTGGCAGTGCTCTTGCTGCTACTACTAGAATTAATAATACTAATACCAGGGAGGTGAGATGTAAGGGTCAGCTACAGAGGAGCATGCCTGAAGCCAACTAAAATGATGTTTTTAAATGATTACATTAAGAGGAATTTCAGAAGATGACTTTATATTGTAATTTGATCTCTACTAACTCAGTTATAGAGCTTTTAGTATACTTTGCATGCAGTTGTATATCCTATTGCAATCCTATTCTCACAACATTAATATGTAAACTCAGTACAAAGGATGCCATAATGCATAAACAAGTCATATTTGAGTCAGTGTGTGTGTGTGTGTGTGTGTGTGTGTGTGTGTGTCATTCTTTGTGAAGCAGTGGGAGCTGTAACTTTTTTCTTCCATCTATACTTTTTTTAAGATGCATTTCTACTTGACATGAATGAGAAATGAGATGAAATACATGGTCCATCAATGCACTTCTCTGACTTTTTTGATATTGTTCATATATTAAAGGTATAGCTTAGAGGCAATGTCTTTTTTTTTTCAAATTAGGAATGCATTCAAGACCAATATTCAGGAACCACAGGGACTTGAATTGAAACCAATGTATACTTTGGTTTATTTTATGCTTGTTTACAACTTTTTTCATTGTACTCATTAGTGGCTGGTTCTGATTTCTCTCAGTGCCCCAGTGCCAACTCACTTGCAATTGGTGCAGACAACAGCAGCGGCATTTTATAACCATATCAGCAGAGGGCTGTCAGGTACATGATGCACCTTCTGGCAGCCCTTATTTTCCCTAACCTCTGCACAGAACTGATTAATTTGTGACTGATACTGAATGTTGAATCTCTTGCCTGCAAAATACATTTGCCTTTGGGCACTAATAAAGAACCCCTATACCTTAAACCTTGATACATTTGATCAGTGTTGTATTTAAAGCTCAGTTTGTTAGCTACAGTAGCTAATCATAGCACCTGGTCAGCTAATCATCACTGTCTTGTTCTAAATACAGCTGATATGCACCGCAATTAATGATATATCTACAAGCTAGCATGATTGACTAGTAGTCACATGTTAACATCATTAATAATAGTTGTAAGTCTAGCTAGCTAACAGTTCAGGCTATCTGAACTGACTTTTCTCAAGCTACAGCTCAGTGGACTGGAGACTGGAGCCAAGCCCAGCCAGTGTCTTCTGAAAAGCTCTGGAGGGCAGCAGTTTGTAAGATATTGGAAATAAGGTGCTTTGGTTGCTTAGTTCAGGCAATTTGGTTTGATTTGACGTTCAGTCAAATCCCTCATCCTCTACCGCTCTCTGCCTGTAGCAAACTATGACTACGTGACTTACAGTCTTCTTTTGTTTTTTGTTAATGGTGTGGTATACCTGATAAAAGGATTTTTGTACTGTCTTATTTCATTTCAGGCTTCAAGGCAATAAAAGCTAGAAAAGCTGAGGAGTATATGTGTGATATTCACTGCCTTTCATTTTAAATCATTTTGATGTGTTCAGCACACGCCATTACCAAAGGTAGTTTTCATGCAATACTTTGAATCAAATCAGGAGCTAAATTCTCTATCTCTTGCTTTATAGTTAGAGCAGCACATTATTCCTTCATCTGTCAGCATTGTTAGAGAATACAACACTACCTCATATCTCTGTCATACTGCAGAATAACACCTCAGTAAAATGGATCCCACTGAATAGCACATAAACACAACTTTCTTTAATTATTTTTCACCTTACACTGGATGCCAATAATGTGTGTGTGCTCATTCCACCCTCACAGATCTCCTGGATTTTCAGTATAACATTGTTTTGTGTGTTACTGCTTTGTTTTCCATGATGCATTTGAAGCATTTTTTTCTTTTTAGCCTGCATAGAGAGCATCTCTTAATGAATATTTGTTCACTTGTTTATTCATGAATGAATGCATGAATTGTGGTTACTTTGAAATCCATTCCAAAGTGGGATATCCACCACTTTAAACTATGGAATAGAAAATTTAATTAATAATCAATGAAAATAAACTGTTACTTTTTAAAGGATAATAGTATCACTTGTTGACTGGCAAAATGAACCTTTTAACAGATTGGATCATCTGTATCATTGTGATATTAAATGATGAATCAGGTAATCATTTATTTCCCCAGAATGGATGTTAAGTGTTTTGGAATGGACCTTTTCTTTAATGTTTGTAAAGCGCCTACTTTTGACTACACAATCTACACTGAAAATGTATTAAAGACAGCATATAAATACTGTCTTTAACCTTCAATACATGTATTATCTGAAGTTGAATTCTTATTATACACTATACTGATGATACTGAGTTGAGGAGTATATCTTGCCATGCTACACAAGAACTGCTAACATACATATACTGATAGCACAGTCAGTATGGAAAATACTAAAAGATATCAGAAACCCACAAAGAATCAAGGATATGTAAATGTGTTGTGGAAAAAAGTGTTTATTCTAACTATGTTGCTTTCCCTGAGAACAAGTCATACTGTACACAATATGATCTACAAAATGTAGACTGGTCACATTAAAAGTCAGTAAAAGTCATTGCATTAGCAGCTATGTTCACAGTTTCCTAATTATCAAAGAATAAAAGATCTGTCAACATGACAAAAAATAAAATCATACATTTAGTATTTTCAGTAGGAATAGTGAGAAAACTCAAAATGTTTGTCCTTCTTTTACTTCCCCCCCAGCCCTTATAACCTACATTATCTCTCAAGGAGGACACACTGTGCCGTCCAGTATCATTTTCTACTTGTTGATGTGTCTCAACCTCAGTCCCAAAGGTGCTTTGATTGTAATGAGCCACTTAGCAACCGCTTTAACTTCCACTGGTATCTGGGAATGCCTGAAGTTTTGTCCCAACAGTTTGATTTTTTAGTCTATTCAAGGCAGAATAGTTGACAACATTCACATGTTCAATCAGTGGGCATGAAGATTAAGCCTTGACATGGTAATACGTATTTGTGTGTGCTAAAAACTTCACTTTCAGAACTTGATGCCACACCACCATGTCACCACTTTCTCTCACAAAAACTGACAGTCTGACAGTGACAGTCTGTACACAAGGAAGTGATGAACCCACTGTTTTCAAAATCTCTCCCACGCCTTCATTGACTGTGTGTTGCTTTCGAACAGAGAACACTTTGCGCTTTGGTCCTATTTGTCACATTTTCGTGACATCTACGGAGTCATGAATGTCAATCACTTGGAACCCTGGGTTGTCGATACCCAGCTTCTGCCGGTGATTGTGGTTTTGCTGGTTGTGGCTGTTGTGGTTCCGCTGGTCCACGTCTGTCTCGAAGCAGTGGGCACAGTGGGGCGTGGTGACCCGGACGCTTCTGGAAAAGTTTGAGAAATCCACCTTGTATTTGCCCATCTTGGTGCGGGAGATGATGGGGAGGAAGCTGTATCCCCACTGGATCTCCTGTGGGATGTAGGACGTTCGGACTTGGCACGTGGAGCTGGTGGACTCGGCCGTCCCGTCCAAGAAGACCACTAGTTCAAAGTCCTGCTGGGGAAGCGTGTCCGCTGACAGCTCATAAAATGGGCTCGACCTGTTAATCACATGGTAGAGGGTCAGTGGACATACAAAAAACAAGTTGTCCTTGCCAGCATCAACCGTAAAGTCAATGTCCACTTGGTCCAGAATGATGGTCTCTCCATCTGGTGTGGTTGTTGTCCTAAGCAGCTTGCCGTAGATCTGGCTCCCTATTAATAAGGTTTTGCGAAGATTGGCCACTCTGATCAGGAGACAGAGGCTGCCTTTCTTCAAGCAGATAACAGCTGTATTGCTGAAGGTGACCGTCTTTGCCCTTTTCTTGGGTAAGGAGATCTTGGCCAAGATGACCCCACACATAAAACAGTTGATGAAGACTCCAATGAGAGACTGGATGATAATAAGGGCCACCGTGCCAGCACAGTGCCCAGTCAGTGCCCGGCCACCATACCCAATGGTGGTCTGGGTCTCCAAAGAGTAGAGGAAAGCTGTTGTGAGGCCGTTCACATTGTCTATGCAGCGGATGTGTTCATCTGTACGGTTCTGTCCTGTCAGATCACCATTGCTCTTCGCAATCCAGTACCACAACAGGCTGAAAATGAACCAGCTTCCCGTGAACGAGGCCACGAAGAGGAGAAGGACGAAGCGCCAGCGGATTTCCACAAAGGTGGTCCAGAAGTCCACCACAAAAGCAAAGTGATTGCTGTACTCTATGTTGCCGAACTCAATGTTGCAGCGCCCATCTTTGGTGACCAAACGGGTCTTGCGGTTTCGGTGCCCAGCTGGCTGGATGTGACTCTGGATCAGCTGGAACATCCTGAAGCAGGTGAAACAAGTATAAGACCATTAAGAAGCTGCTTCTAGTTCACATCAATTCCTCATCTAATGCAGAGCCAACTGGGCCTTTACAGGATGTTTTGCAGACAATTTGATTGTTTTGACTAACAGATTGGATTATTTGATTCTTGCATTTAAATCATATCCTGGAATGTAGTGCTAAAATGTTGTGGAGGCTTATTTGCAGGGAAATGACAACTTCAGTATAGACAGTTGCAGAAATACATGTGATGGTCATGTATTCTGATACTACTTTACACATGAATGACTGTATGCAGCTATACAGTCAGAATCAGTCATGGGGGATATTTCACACAGCAGGATTAGAAAGTTAGGTAACTTTGAAAAAGATTGTGCTATGTCCCGCTGATACTGATTTAAATCAATAAAACAAAACCTTAATATTTAATTTAAGAATATGATTCAGGCATGCAAGCTGATTGCTAATAATAAACTAAGTTTCAGAAGACATTACATAACATTTTGCAAAATTATCTAGCTAACTTGCTAATTGTGCTTTGTGAAATACCCCCTGGTCTGTGCTTTTCCTTACTCATCATTAGACTAGAAATATATTTTTAGTGTATGCCTACAGCAGGATAGGCCTAGGCAAGTGTAGAACCTATTTATTATTTACAGCTGCATTTTGCTTATCTATCCTATTTGAAGTACTACCAAAATCTGTTTTTTTTACTTTATAAATTTATTTAGGATTTGACAGAGGATATTATTAAATGTTTTTATATGACGCCAAAAGGTTCAGTCACCAAAGCATGATTAGACTTTTGAATGCAGCCTTACATAACAGCTCCAGATTAGACTCCAGGTTAATATATTAGTTCTCTGAGGAAAAGCTGGTGAAATTTAAGAGACAGCAAACTTACTTGGATACTAAATTATATTACAATTGACACAATTTTTTAAAATAAATATCACATTTTTAACAATTGTCTTATTTAACAGGTTATATTTAAAGAACAGTTTCCGTTTACAGAAATGTATTGTTTTTGTCATAAAGCTCATCATTTATGTTTTTCTTGCCTTTTTGGCTGATTTTAACAAAGGGTGCCAATACTTGTGCCACTTCTTTGGCATAAGTTCCCTTTTTCCATCAAATATTAAAATGGAATATATTTTTTGGTAATTTGTTGTATATACTGTCTTGGTGAAAATTTAAAGAAACTGTCTTTCAGTGAGACTTCACTTTTAGTTGTGCTCTTCTTAGGTCTTTCTCTTATGTATTTGCAAAGCTGCTACTGTATGCTCTAAACGACAGTGGCAAAACTAGAGTCTACGCAATTTAAAATCTCTAAATCTTTAAATAGCTTAAACAACTTGTCCCAAAGCAGCTGTTCAACACGAGCCCTTAAGTAAAAACAAGAACACATTTATATTTGTGTTAGAATCAGCTGCACTCATGAAAATGAACAGTGCTTCAAAGACATTTCAGAAAACACATTTAAATGCTAAACTACAAGTCTAATGAAAAAATTGTCACATGCTGAATTGTACAGAAAGTAATAAATAACATCTTACCTGCTAAGTGAGACCATGGGCCCCAAACTGCAGACTGGGTCTCTGCTGGAACTTCAGACTCCTTTCTTCTTGCAAGTGGCCATGAAGGCGTTGGAAAGATTTTAATCCACAGTGAAATTTCCTAATCCTAGCCACATGCCACCATGTACACTGGCCTCATACAGACAGAGGAGCCAGCCTGAAAGCTCCCAGTGGGCGTCAGTTTTCCAGCAGCATTAGGCACCCTTCAACACCCCACCAAAAAGTCCTGCTCTCTAATGCAACCGGTGACTTCAGTAACACTTGGTGACTGGCTGAGGTTCTCGCCAGTGTAAGCCATAGAAGAGTGGTCCCTGAACAGTATGAGGAGGACCCTCTAAAAGCGGAATATTCCGGATTCAGTGGTCCCAACACTTTGGCCCTCAATACCATTGTGCAGGCAGAAGGTGCATCTATTGAAGGGGGCCAACGTGGCCAGTGCAGCACCCATGCTGTTTTTGTTTTCAACCCCTAAGAACATTTGGGATTTGTGTTGGGCCTCACAAAGAAATCTTTCAATTGCGTTTCCCGTGGTCCCCCTCCCCCCATCCAACCTGCAAGGCTGCTTAACATTTGCATCAAAATGAAGAGCTGCAGGGACAGAGTGTCTTTGCCATATTCTGCCAGCAAAAACAAAACCAAAAAAAAACAGTTGTGAAAGGACATTTTTCATATCATATTATCATATTGTGAGCAAGAGGGGAGGTTTTGAACGGAGCACCGCCTGACAGGATGGCCCTCTGCAGCAGACACAGATGCCATGAGCTGGATGTTAGTCACGGGAACAGGGAACGGTTCAAGATGCAGCCAGTGTTCCTGCTGTATTGATTCAACTGCAGCAGCACTGAAAGGATCATACAGACAATTAGGCTCTGGGCAATTTCTGCCATCTGAATGCAATCAGGTGCATTGTAATCTTCATCAGTAAACACATGGAATATGATCTCTACATTGATTGTTTGGAGCACCAGCTGTGCAGTGTAGGATAACACTGAGTAATACTGCAGTAATGGATGACACATAGCACACAGCACACTGCTTGGTGAAAACTATCTTGCACCTCCTTGAGCTTCAATGGTGCTAGAGATGTGGTCTTTTCACTCACTTTGACACAAGGGAGTATATTCTAAAATAACTGTAGAATAACAACATCTACCAAAATAAATGAGGGTGATACCTTTAGGTGTCAATGTGTCAATGCATATGTTTATCACAGTGCCAGAGTCTATTATCAGCCATGACAAACCTGTTTTTTCCAGTGTTGTGTCTACGTTGTTATACCACCACTGGCAACTGGAGTTGCCAAAGCAATTTTCAGCAGCCAGTACAACCAGTATGATCCAGAGTCAGCCACTGAACAGCTTTAAGGGAGCAGCTGGAGCTAAGTGCCTTGCTCATTTACCTGAGTGGTATCTGTTCACTTCATATTGTCCCACCAAGGCATCAAACCAAGGACCCTCCTGTTTGAAGCTTGTTTTTCTAACCATTCTCGCTGCCCTCAGCTAAGCATATTCTAAGGGACTGTGCAAATTTAGTATTGACAATGAACAATATTTTCTTCTCTATCAGTGTACAAATTCACACTATGTTGGTTTGAAAAATAAATAATCATCTGGTATCATCCGGTGCAGACCTTTGCCGATTGCTTTCGAATTGTTCAGACGGTTTCCCAGGAAACAAAAAAAAAAAAAAAAAAAAACAATGGCAGGATTGTCTTTCTGTTGTTGCCACTTCAAACTGCAATACTTTCCCAGATGCATGAGACATGGAGGTTAAAATTTTCACTCAATATGACACTCAAATGAATGAAAATAGAATAGGATCGTCAGTATTAGTGGTAGTTGTAGTCATAACAGCAATCACATTACCTCATTACAGTAAGATTAGTACTGTACTTTATTCATGAATTTTATTTATTCATTATATCACACTCAGGACAGGAATCTAGAGAAACTACAATCTAAAATGTAATGCTATTAAGTGACAATTTCAGGAGATGTTTGATTATTGTATTTATGTTAATTTTGCAGACTCAGTGAATGTTTGTTTTACGCTGTAGTACCAACTAAAGCTTATTATTTATTGTTGTATTTGTATCACTTAAAGTCACTCATTCACTGCATTATTTTACTTTTATATCTCTGTGATGTACTTAAAGGTAAATTTTACCATGGATTAATTGCTTAATGTGCTAACATGCTTTGGCACTATCGGTGCTCTTACATCTGTGCCAGTAAGGACGTGTTCATTTACACAAATCCTTACTAAAGATTTCTTAATCATAGGGTGAATTGTTTTCAGGTGGATTTTTTTTCCATGAATGAATTGATCCCTAGCACAAAAATATAGGCATATCTTGTGCTTTTAATATATAGTTCTGTACATGTGTTTGCTTGACTGTGTCTGTGTACCTGTCAATGTTTTGCTTTCAGAGGTAAAGCTGCATGTCAAGTTTGGCATTTTGCTTGGCAAGTTCAGGGTTCAGGATGTGGACGTGGCTCGTCTTACCCGGCCTGATGTGGGGAGGGGATTTCAGAAACCCTTCTTTAGATGCATTAAGAAACCACACAGAGACAGTTTATATGATGATACGGTTCAACAGTGGCCAACTATGCAAAATGGTTTTCAGTTGGAAGAGTATCCCAAATAAGGATTTTGCCATTCGAGAAGAGCAGATTGTACTGATCTGGACATTTTATGGTAACTCCTCTCCAGTTTCGAAGCTTCTCTGTGATCAGAGGCCACTGAAAACACAAAACAGTCCACAATGCAATTTTCTGCCCCTTGACCGACCAGTAAGCATCAGCAATCCTCTAAGACAGATTCACTGTATTCAAGTCATCTTTAGTAATAGGGTTATATGGTAGACATTACTGAAGAATGAGCAGTTGCGGCTGTTGTTCTTCAGTGTAGTGAAAGGCTTGAAGTGGTTAAAGTGAGACAAAGAAACATGAGAGGAGTTCCTTCATATCATCAAACAAGTCTGTAGCTCTGGCTTGTCAGTGCCTGTCATGGATAAGCTGTTTAAATAACTCATTTATCTCATAAATCCAGCATACATCCTGCATTTTGAAAGGCATTAGGACCATAAGGGTAACAAGATCTCAGTGGATCTGCAGGTTAAAGGAAGAGTTTTGTTCTCCATATGCTGCTGGAGCTCACTCAGCTTGACGTGAACTTCTCGAGGATCAAGCACCTCATCTTTCCTTGGCTTATTTTAAAAAACTGCGTACGCGTTGTCAGCCTCAAGACCTGCCAGACACTTTGGCAGCTGTCATCGTTTTGTGAATGGCATACTCCTAAGGATAGTTTACCCAGGGATGTAGAATGAACAAATCCATTCAAGGCCTCTTGTTTAAATGCTATCCTTAAAATACGGAACCCTGATCTGGTATCTGGATTAATAGAGCTCATTTTTAAATACTTTTCTTCATGGACATTTATTTTTTTAAGTACAGTATTTGCCAGTTAGCTAATAAACTGGTATAAATCAGACTGTTAAAAAATTGTGAGCCGTCCAAAAAGAGCATTACCTTAACGACTGTTGATAGGACTATGATGCTGAATATTAAGGCAAAGTGGCTACTATTATCTTTAAGGGCAAATTAAGGATATGACATCTTTGCGATTTATTCAAACTCATAATGATTTCAAAAACTTTCCCCTAATCTAGATTACATGTCTCCCTTTTATTGTGCCTGCGCTCTGTCAAGTTGGGGGAATTTTCTGTGCCAGTAATGGATATGAAAATCTCCACACAGCAAGGGCTCCATCTGCTGCACAGTTTTTATATAGCATATTTTCTCCAAACAAACAACAGAGAAAGAAACATACAATCATGACACAACTGAGGTTCATGTTTCTAAAAAAAAAAAAAAAACTTAATTCATAGTGTTTGGTGAGCTTAATCAGTGAGAAACAAAATTTGACTGTTGATTATTCATGAGCATCTCCAGTCTGGATTCAGGAGCACATTACAAAGGGATTCCATGAGGTTCATAAAGTACAAAGAATCCTAGAATTTCCCTCCTGGATTAACACAACAAACCATATAAAAATATAAAAGCGCATATATATCTATAAATGCATACAGTCTCCCTGAAACAGTTGCAAATTAAAATGCTGCAAATATATTGTAAAATGGTGGGAAACAGAGTTGGGACGACAAAACAGAAATCTTGGAGGCAAAGACATTTTTCTAAGTTTCTAAGCAAACAATTCTTGACCAAGGCCACCCCTCCTGTCCTTGATTCTCCTCCCCTCCAAGCAATCCTTCCCTTCAGCTGGACAGGCAATTTCTCTTTCCACCTCTGTCCAAAATATTTCTTCAGACAGCAGTCTCTATTCCTTCTGTCATTCCACTTCATCTTCTAGCCCCGGTACACATTATTCTCTCTTGTGGGGGGTGAACATGGGGCCAAAGCTCCATGGAAGACCCAGTCCAAAAAAAGATGTTGCCCCCCTTATTGGCAAACCTACATGCATTGTAAAATATCACTTAAGACGTTTAAGTCCCTCAGTTTCAGAATACAAATGATAGTGATGAAGCAATTAGTCAATTAATCAATCCGTCAATCACAGATTTAAATTTTTCAAATTTGAAGGGGACAATTTTTCAAGCTTCTTACACAATAAGAGAAAATGCCCTAATGACAGTCCCAAAGTCAAGACACCGTCCAATCAAGCCGAATTCAGTCCAAAAATATCGGTGTCACATGAGTCTTCAAGAACCAGCACTGGTTGAACCCTAGTTTGGAGAGATGCTGGACACCGTATGTGGATTAAAGAACAGCCCCATTCAACTGACAACATCTTCAGACTATGTTCCTCTCCAGCATGGGCTCCTGGGCCATGATGCGTCTGAAGCCAAAGGCGCTCAGATCCAAGGTTTTAAAGTTTCCGTCCACGATCAGCTCTGCTACGGCTCTGCCCACCGCAGGTGAATGCTGTAGTCCGTGGCCACTGAAGCCGGTGGCGAAGTACATGTTGTTGACCAAAGGGTGAATACCTATGATGCCGTTCTGGTCAAAGGTGTTGTAGTCATAGAAACCTGCCCATGCACTGGTTACCTGACACAAGGAACGAGAGTACAGAGAACAGTACATGAATTGATCAACACCACACTGGTTGTCTTTGGGAGCTTTTAATTGTTTCTGATGGGATTTTGTTCAGATTCCACACAAGCATGAACAAATATGCTTTGCTATTATTATTATTTTCTTCCTGAGTTTCAGTGGAGACTTTTTGTGTGCTATGGTATAACGGGCTGTTTCAGAGTTGACTTGTTGAATAATGGTCAAAGTTCAAAATCTTGAATTTTGGCACAAGATATCAGCTTTTGGCACTTTCAGTCCCAAAACATTAGTGTCAGCTTTCAAATCCATTTCAACCCACATTGGGCAGATTCTAGCGTTGAGAGTCAGCAAGTGAAGAGGAATACCATATCTTTAGAATGATTTACCAAAGACACCTTGAGAACCTGAAAAACCTAAATATAAAGCAACTCCATAACATAAAGGAACCCCCTGTCCCTACCTTGAGGCTCTCAAAAGCAGGAACACGATGGGCCAAGTGCGGCCAAATCTTTTCCTCAAAAAACTGGTGGTCCACCTCTAGATTACTGGTATCTGGTTCCTCCTCCTGATGGCAGGCAAGAAAACACTTAAATTTCCATTATATTGTTCATGCTTAGTATAAAAACAGGCGGGGAAACCACTTAGTGCTACTACAAACCTCTTCTGGCGATGTGCCAGCAATGTAGTTTCCTCCTAAACCTTCTCTTCTGAAGTAAACTCCAGAGTAGTCAATCAGGAAGGGAGTGTCCAGACCTGGACCATCAGGACAGTGGACAACGTAGACATACCTGAATAAAGACAAGGAAGAAATCAGGTGTATAGTGGGTGTGATGGGACTTAGTAACAAAGTCTTCATGTTTTTATTCTTAGAATCTCTTGTATGCTGAATTTTTTAATAAAGCAGTCACATTCAACTCATTTGATTAATGCTCAATCATCACATTCAGTCATTGCAGTGACAGTTGGCGTGCTGCAAAACAAGCAAGCAAAATCTAGGAGGTACTGAGGCAAATACTGGACTTTTGGATGCAAAGTGTAATTGTTTGGCTTCACAACACTTGTTGCTTAGCTTTATTTTATGGCTGTTAATGCTCTTTTAAGAACTAAAGAAATGGTCTCAATTCTCTCCAGTTGTTCTGAAGAAAGCTAAACTGAGCTAAGCTGTGCCATCTAACTGCCTGTGTGTAATACAATATACAAACTTCACCTGCGTTTCAACTGACATGAGGGCTTGTAGACGATGACAAAACTTTGGGTGAACTATTCCTTTAAGCTTGAGATCCACAAGTAAATATTGGGTGACAAAAAATTGTGGTTTATGAATTCAACTTCTGAAAAGTTAACAAGCATTAACATAATTGAGAGTTGCAAAAGTCCTCAAAAAGCACTGAAGGAAGATTTTATATTTTTTCATGGCACTGAAGCATTCAACCTGCCATAGCTTGTTCATTTCTTTCATTCTGATTTAAAGATATATTTTTTCAATTTCTCCTCCAAAAGATGTGAAAAACAATGAGCGCCTCCCGGGGCTCATAAGTGATGACATGCCATGATCTTTAAAAAGCATGCAATCACTGCCAGCCTTCTCAAAGAAATTGAACTGAAAGCATCTGAAAGACATCGGGAAAATACGTGCCTCGGTTCAATCATCTACCTTTTCCGAGGCTCCACAGGCAAGGGGATTGCAGCTATGGTGTCTTTGGGACCGAAGCCAACACCCAAGATCTTTGCCAGTTTTCCAGAAAAGGCTCCTGCTGCATTCACCACAACAGCACACTCCACTGGCTGGTACTCCAGACTGTTGGGCATCTGAACCTGCACAACACGAGGCATTGATCATTAGTATAAACCACAATGCACAATGCTTGAGATTTAAGTGTATCAATATAATAAACAAACTTTGATGGTGGATAAACCCAACCTTTTCCCAAAAAACTCTGATCCCAACATTAAAAAAAAAAAAAAACATGAAAATTGTGTTGTTTACACTGTAATGGATACATTGTATTGACTTGAGTACAAAAAATGTAGGTTTTGCATTCATATGATTTTAAGTCTGATATGTAATTTAGAGAGAATGAGGGACTGGCTAACATTTCAAATGGTAGATTGTTAAATGAAACTGAACAATACTGTGTGACACTATCAATGCACTGGATTTATAGAGAGAATACGGCAATATTTGAAATGATGCCACACATATGCAAACCATCATAGCTACATAGAACATGCAGTCACACTTACTTTGACATTTTTTATTCTCTTGAAAGCCACATGCTCACCATCAACAGTAGTCATTATGTTTGTAGAACATGTAAAATCTGTAGAGGAAAAAACATTAACAATGCCAGCATTAATATCAGCCAGCAGACAGATAAACGGATTAATAACACAAGGTCATTCTGTCCTCACACAGGCATAATCAATACAGACGGTATCCATCTGTCTGTGTATTTATGTCCATACAAATAGATCAATTCAAAGTGAGCGAGCGAGAATTAACCAATTTACATGGTAATGATCTAATTTTTCTACAGCCATTATACAATGCTTTGAGAGTTCATTTGAAAATGATATATTAAGGTAAATATTCCACACACAGAGGTTTTAATGCCTAAGTTTACAAATTGCACAATCTACCAAAATCGTGCTGTATCAATCTGATCTGGAAAACCTTTATAGAACTCCTGTGCATCAGTATGTTTTTGTGTTAGGAAGCTATTACGAACCTGTAACTTCTCCAATGCACTGAATAGCTCCCATAGACATGGCTTTCCTTCTAAAGGCATTTAGCAGAGTCCATGGATCAAACCATCCCTCGTTCTCCAGCCCTAGGTGGGACAAGCAGTCAGAACATCGATGATGAATCCATAAAAATGTCAGTGGCTAAGGAGTTTTGGATCTGCTGTTTGTCTACAACCACATGGATTATGCTGCTCTTTGGAGAAATTTGATAACCATTATTACGTTTTATTTACTGGATCTGTAAAAAGTTGGCCCTGTTAAACGACAACAGATTTTGGTGTGAAATATTCCTTTAAGAGAGGCAAGATTCCTTGCGGTTTTTACAGACTGAGTAAAATCCTCCCACACCACACTAGAATGATTTCTCTGGTCAGACATACGATGTTACAAAAAAAAAAAAATCATAAGCTGTGGTCATGAAAGAACCTCCTCCACATCCAAGGTGGCTCATGTCTGACCTTTGCTAAAACGCTAATATGAGCCTAATATATCAGTCTAACCCTATTCGAGTGTTTGTCATTTGATTCATGTTAAAACAAGTGCCAATACAGAAATTATCAACTTGTATACTATTTGCACTCACCATATGAAGCGAGTACCACGCCGTCTGTGTTGATCCATGGAAACTTCTCCTTCAGTTGTGTGGGAGACATAAGCGATACTTTGGCTCCAGCATATCTAGCCTCATGTAACAACAATCATTTTAGGTTGTGTTCAAACATACAGCTATGAGACACATGTCAAAGTCAGATGTTAGAAATTTGCCCGACCTAGTAATGTTCCCCATGCACCAGCTAACGTTATGTAAATATTTAGCAACATTAGCTAGCTGGTTGGCATACAAGATTAGAAACTACAAGTACAACTTTACATTTTGCATCTACATTTAAAGGAATACTCCAAGGTTTTGGGCAAAATACTGTTTTTCCAACATACCCAGACTCAGACAAGATGTTTGATACCATTTTCACTTCTGTACATCCACTGGTTCGGTTCCTATGGGTAGCATTACGTATTAGCATAAAGACTTCAAGTCTACAGGAGTCATTAGCCTAGCTCTGTCAAAGTGAAAAAATAAACCTTAGAGCAACTCCAAAGCTGTCTTATTTATACAATGTATCTATATATTACACAACAATGAAATACACATCTTGGAAGTTTTTTTTTTTTTTTTTTTTTAAACAACAGTCGTTTTAGGAGAAGTTAGATGGTAGGAACTAGCGGTTCCTACCATCTAACTTCTCATTTTGTAAAAAAAATTCAAAGACATGTATTTCAAATACAAGGGTGTACACAGTGTATCTGTGTAAATAAGACAGCTTCAGAGTTGCTGAAGGGTTTATTTTTTCACTGTGACAGAGCTAGGCTAATGACTCCTGTAGACTTCAAGTCTTTATGCTAAGCTAACATGAAATGCTACCTTTAAGAACTGAACCAGTGGACATACAGAGGTGAAAATGGTATCGAACATCTTGTCTCAGTCTGGGTAAGGCGGAAAAGGGGTATTTTGGCCAAAACTGAGTATTCCTTTAGGCATTTACTACACAGGTACTTAATACATTCACTGGAACAAACCTAAATTACATGTAGATTTTTAAGAGAACTGACACCTTTGGGTGCTGTAGTTCTCCTCCATGATATGAGCCACTTTCTCGCTAGCCAGGAAGAGATATCCGGAGTGGTTGAACTGCAGGTCCACTGGCTCTTCATTCAACACACCAAGGTGTTCCTGGGAAGACACAATAGTTTGTTAACAGCTCTGGACTCATAAACCTCCACAGGTAATTATTTTGTACCCTGTCGGAAAAATCCATAAACCATCTGCTAGAAGGCTGCATCCCATTTGTTTGCACATAAGCACAGCATGAACTTTCTGAGACTCTGAAGTGACCAATTACCTCTGTGGATATACAATAAGCCCTGGACAGGGCAAACAAGCCTCTTGTCTTGTGGACAAATAAGGGTTAGATCAATATATGTGTCTGATATTGAACTTTAATAAAAAATGTGCCATCCATCTCTGATAGGTGATGCGTCTCTGATATGGTGGACCAATAACATCACTGTTTGCATTATTACTATCCTGTGTTTTAGTGTCTGATCATGGTCTAAATGCTGTTTTAAAGGTTTTTCCACCCTGACAAGTATAAAATTCTAGGGGAAACACTGGATGCTTGGAATTACTTGTACATTTTCAACATGACAACAGTGGCATGTAAAATTACTGTGTCGGCTATCAGCAGCTTTGCTCCAAAACTATGTATTGGTTGAAACCCAGCTGGCGTACACAAGCTGCTCTTCTTTACACATTAAGACGCCATGAGCTCTTTTTCCCCAATGGAACACTGTGACATTTACTTCATTTACAGGTCGGTTCAATAATTTACAGTGTGCAGTGACCTGACTGTATTAGCACACAAAGCAAAAGATTTAGTGTTGGACTTCCAAGTGGCCTACATTTATGTTTCTCATGAAGTCTGCAGAGGCCAGGGAGAGGTGGATGTTCTCGGTGAGAGAAAACTGCTGGCGGATCCCCCCTGCAGACAGCACCGTGGAGGCCCGGGAGTACTGTGGAGAATTACATAACAATTATATACAGGACGAGGCAGTTATATACCGCTTACGTAAGCGATAAGGTACTCATTATTGCACGATAGGACTGAAAAAGGTTTGATGACAACCTTCCACTAAAAACTATTCCAACAGCACTGGGAATGAAGTCTTTCTGGCACAAGGTGGTGCCAGTTAAATTAATTAGAGATAAACAAAAATCTATAGGGCTTGTTGAGTGCAGAGTGATATGATTACATGTAAAACAGTCAGAGCTGAGTATTCAACAAAGCCATGTAATAAGCACAGCGTGAGGGATGTGAGGGTTTATGACCAGTCTGTGGCTTTGATTCACTCCTGAATCACATTTACACAACTACACATAAATGTCCACACAACAACTCCTGTACCTATGTGTAAACTTTTGCAAACTTGTTAATGCACATCTTGCACATCATGTACGCTGTTTTTTTTTTGTTGCTGTTTTTTTTATATCTTGATATTTTATGATTTTCACCTATTCACTCTGTATATATTTCATGTTTGGTATATTTTCATACTCCTTTTTGGTCTTCTGTCATTTTGCAAACTCTCATAACAGCATAGTCCATTTTGTTCCACAATATTAAGTCATGTTCTGCAGTTGCACAGATTCTAGCATTGCAACTGTCATCTAAACTGTAATTAAATGCCCCGGTTTATTTGATTCTTACTATTTGCTGATATAACAACCCACCCACTTTCACAACCCCATGTGGAAAATATTTTTCTTTGTGAAACCTAACCTTCCAGAATCTATAATGATTTTTACCTGGAGCCACTTGTTGGAAGTATTTGGTAAAACAAACTACTCAAGTTCACTCACCGTTGGATCCCTCTCCACCACGACCACTCGCAGCCCCTCTCGCACCTTCTCCTTTGTCTTCAGCCAGTAGGCGATGGACCAGCCCACCACACCCCCACCTATGATCACTATGTCTGCCCTCTCTGGAGGAAGACTGGGGTTCTGCTCCAGGGGGCTCCAGCTGCTCCCCGGCAGGGCATCCGCCGCCTTCTTCCTCATGGCTTCCAGCTGGAACTCCAGTTCTAAAGCACAAAACAGAGAGTTCATTACTGCACAATGCTGTGTAAATGTGAACAGGTCTTTCAATTGGACTGTTGTTCCCTAACGGGGGCCCAGGTACCCTAAAGGGTCCCGCAGAAGGTTTCAAACAGCTGCTAGACAAATGCCAAATAGTTAAATAGCAATGCTGTTTAATCGACTTGGTGTTAGCAAACTAACAGAGCATACTGATGACTATGCTGGTCCAGGGCTTCACACTTTCCACATACACCACAGATACATAATAAAACCTTTCTAAAGTGTATTTGTATGGTGGTGGGTCCTTCACATGAAAACGTATGGAACCCCTTACAAACACCGTAATAAACAAATGACTCTACTCTCTGGAATACAGCAGAAACCATAGCTCCAATACCTGTCTCTCTTATGGAAAGAGTACACTAGACTCTGTTCAAAATTCTGGCAATTTAATGTGGCCTTGCTTATCAGCAAAAAAACCCAAACTTCTTAAAGTAAAACTCAATATTGTTCTAAATTTTAGCAACCAATTTTCAATTCGGCATACACAATAATCCCCTTTGCAGTAGCTATTTTGATCAAAGTTCAGGTTTTTATAGTTGTCCTTCCTCATTCCAGCAATCTTCCTCAACCAAAATACACTCTGGTAGGCGGTAGCGAGCAGTGTGACCAAATCTGTAATGTTAAAATTGTATGTAAAAGGTGCTGCTTAGAGGATGATATGCTTGCCGAATTGAACAATAACTCAGCTATCTTCTAGTAGGTACGTAGTTTTGACGATAAGTACGAGGTTATTAAGTTAATTTCCGGGTTTCTGAATGGCGCTTAGGTTCTCTACACAAGAGTAAACAGTGGAGCTACGGACATTGAAGTTGTTGTCCCCCACACACGCCCACCTTTGAAGAAGTCATTTTGGAGAGGTCTGCCGGTGCTCAGGCTTTGACATCCGTGTCTATAAAGCCATGTGTATTGTGGTGTCACTCGTTTGGAGGCAAGTAATCCACAAGCCGTCCGCACCTTCACATGCAATCTCCGCCACGTTGACATTGCTGCAGTGCTGGGAGCTAGTTGGCTAACATTAACATGACACCGTGAAAATATAAACAATCACTGTGTGAACCAACCCGCATGTCTCCACCTTAAATGTGCATTGTAAAACCTGTTATGTCAGTAGATAAGTGTTGGTACATAGCCAAAATCCTCCCTGAGGTCAACTATGAGAGAGAAAGAGCCCCCCCGCTGAGTCAAGCTAGCCAGAGTCAGATAGATCAAGACCGGAAGTAAGATGGTGTTGCCTTCAAAATAAAAATACCTAAATAAGGCTAAATTTGTCTATGAGTTCAAATGGACTTTTCATTAAGTGACGAAAGAATTCTTTATGTACTTTTCACCAGCATATGATTTATAGGCCTATGGCATTATATATTTATATTGCTATAAAATAGGGGAGAACAGGGTAAGTTGCCCCACAGGTAACCTTGAGCCACGCATTGTTTTGAGGCAACCATACACAAAATGAGTCATGTAATCATAGGTTTTAGGAGGACTAATTAATTTTACTAAATTTGCTCTGGGGAGAGCACATGGAAGAGAGGCAGGTCGAAAAATGTGATTTTTCTGTCAGATGATACTATTATGATGAAGATAATGATTCTTGCAACTAAATGATAGTAATTATGTTTGGAGTAATTTTCAAATTGATCAACTGACCCCAGTCTAATCACTGCAATGCATTCTGGTAAGGTCGCAATGAAAGTACTGAAAATGACAAACTATTTTGTTGTGTAACCTTTTACTCCCAGAGGGCTCCATTTGCTCCCAAAGTATGATCAACTTGGATATTTATTTTTCTATTTTTATTTTAAAATTTGTCATACTTCTAAAACTTTTAATAGCCTATGTTTTGATCCACATGGATGACCTGAAGTCAATTATCGCACGGACATTGCTTAAAGTAAATACACAATTATTATCCTACATTTACCACATTAATAGGCATTTATTACAGTAGCATAAAATATAAAAAGTAGCTATAGTTATCTTACCCCATTCGCCCCTATGCTGTGAAAATGGCATCTAAGGAAACAAAAAGTTATTTTTCTTTTTACTTCAGGTTCCTTTATGTATAGATGCTTTATTCTCATCTTGGAATCGTGTCACATTGCCACACATTTTCATCAAAAGGATCTTATTTCGAAATGTACAACCGGAAGTCTTTGCTGGGGCTGACTTGAAGCTGATTTCTTTTTCAATGAGAGGCGATGGCCTGTCATGTGACTGGGCAGGACCAATGAGGGTGGAGCAGACCAGAGCTCTCACCCAACAGCCAGTGAGAGTAATAATAGTAAGCTATAATATTTCCATGGAGAAAGTCTGAGGGGCAGTCATTACAAAATATTTCCATTTATTTCTTATCAATACCTTTTTATGCTTTATGTAAAGCATTTTAACTGCTTTTGTGCATGAAACGTGTATGAAAATGTCCTTCCCTTGCATTGCCTTACCAATATGATATAGACTGAAGGCAACAGCATAATTTTAATAGATGACAGAGCCAGAGATGGAAAATGTAGGTAAAGACACACTACACACATGAAGTTTTTATAATTTTAAAGTTCTTACTTATTATGTCAGCAAATTTATCCTTATTTTTACTGTCACAAAAATATAGCAAGTTTTCTAATAAACAATACCAAACACATAAATCTTAGCTTCATGTAATTAATTGTCAGATATAATGTTGTTAACCAGTGGATGGTCATCGACCTTTACAGTAACCATCCATTTCCTGTACATGGACTGTGGTCCCTTCAGAAAACTAATAGGCTTATTGGAATTGTCAACCGATATGAGTTAACATGAGTTCATGGATGTTGATTGAAACTGAACTAAATGTCAGATCTGAAAATTTCAAATTTTCAGAAGTCAAAGATTCCAGAAAATCTTTATGTTTTGGAGAAGTTACATCTTTGTCTCTGCCATCAGAAATTTGTTTTTCTATTGGTAGCTTCTTGTATTAGCTTAGCGTAAAGACTTGAAGTCTACAGGAGTCATTAGCCTAGCTCTGTCAAAGTGAAAAAAAAACAACCTTACAGCAACCCCCAAGCTGTCTTATTTACACGATGTATTGAGAGTGCGAGTCTTTATGCTAAGATAACACTTTTATAATCCCGAATATGGTATAGTGTAGAATTGGATAATTTCTGAATTTCTTATTTTATTTCACGTTTATTTTATTAGTGAGAAAGTGTGCTACATGACTTTGTATGTTGCCAGTTTTTTCATATTTCAGATTTTGGCCTTGATCTTATTTAAATTTGACCATTTCGTTAGGTACCAGTCATCGAAAGGGAAAACCATCTGTGTAAGTATCAAATATTATGCTGGCTCCAATTGCTTTTTCTGAGTTCAGAGTGCTGTACATATGGCTTGCCAGGCATTCATGTGCATTTAGTTGGTAATAATAACAATATGGACTGTGTCATTCACCATTTTGTTGAGTTGTTCATGTGTGTTCAACTCATAATTATGATATTTCCAGCAGCACTTGAACTCAGCATTATTCTCCTCCCCTCTCTTGATTTGCCTTTCTGATTTCTGGGGTTGCATTCAAACACACTGTCTTCCAGCTCAGCACAGCACAGCCTGTCTTCCAGCTTGTAGCAGAGCTGAGATGGTGAAGCTCCACTGGCAGAATGCCTTAAACAAGCTGTATAAACAAGATACGTCCAGAATTCCAGTAAAGACCTAAAACTTTACAAAACTACTAGAACATAGCAAGCCGGTGTGTTTGTGCTCACAGGCCTATGGGCTTTTAATCCGTGCTTGAGAGTATGTTGCTGCCTAACCAAAAACTCTCATGTTTTCGGCTGCTTTCCTGGCGACTGCATGGCTAACATGAGCTTTTGTTGTGGCTGTCTACTGAGGGCTGCGTGTTTCTGACAGGCAGTCATTTCTTAGCAAAAATCTCCCAAGTGACTTGACAGACAAATGAGTCACGATCTTTCATAATTTTCAATTTTAATCCAGCAACACAGAAAGCGGGCCAAACAAGCAATGCAACTTCCATTGTTGTTGTGACTGTGGTGTGATGGTGCCTATCCTTACTTTCTATAAACACAGAGAGTGGCCCTTTTCACACTGGCATTCCTTAGTCCTAGGCTAATTATTTTAGCCTCAATTCACAGTCCTAAATTTTAACCCAGGCTTCACAGTAACCCTTGGGTTAAGGATTCATACTTGAAAATCAAAGCCCAGGATTAAAATCTAAAGAGCACTTGTAGCACAGTTTTGACTGGACAACAAGCATTATGTTGCTTTTAAGAGCATTCTAATGCTTTTGTTCTAACCTTTATTTTATCCTCGATTCACACCGCAGACTTTAACCCTGACGTTATGGGACATCTCCAGAACATCAGGGAAAACCCTGGTTTGGAGTGGGGTTTAGTAAGCCCTGTGCTATTGGTGGGGATATCACACATTCTTGCAAGCGTCAAACGACTGTTAGCCCAGGACTAATGGAGGTGTAAGACCAGGGTCTTAGCTAAGGGCTAAATGTAGTGTGAAAAGGACTGGTATTTAGAAGGGTGCATGTGATTTCTTTGTTCCCATCAATGTCTTTTTTTTTGATGACTTGACCATTCATACTATTCATTCTGTTGATGTTGTTTGTATACTAATACTAACAGTTAAATAAATACATGGTAATAAAATAAAAAATAAAAAAGCAGAGAGGTAATAAAAAGTAAAAAAAAAAAAAAAAAAAAAAAGCCATAAATAAAATAATAAAATAAGCTAAAAGTGAGTCTGTTTTTAATTTTGACTTGGAGTAAAAAAAAAAAAAAAACCAGAGAGAGAGAGAGAGAGAGGGAGATTTAGCTATTAGGACAGTGAGAGAGACTGTTTCAAAATCAAAGAGCCTTAATAGCAAAAGTCCTGTCTCCTTTAGTTTGTAGCCTAAATAAATGATTCTACCAAAATTCAAAATTTCACCAAAATTGCCAAATTGCCAAATTCATCATGTCATGTGTCGCTGCCAGAAAAGATGTTGAAGATGTTGTAAGGTTATTTTGTACACATATAAAATCACTAGCCTGGATAGGAAGGCTGGTATCCAGGCTATAAAGTCAATGAGCAACAAAATCAGTGAAAAGGTGCTTTCTGCTGCAGCTGCACAAGTTGTACATGCAGGAATGTACATGATACACGGTAGATGGCTGATGATGACTTGAAAGGAAGTGGTGAAAGGGAAATAAGGGGAAAATGTGCAGGCTAGTGCTCACACCCACACTTCATACTTATCTACAAGTGTTAACTCCTTACAGGCAGGAAGTGATCACAGGCAGTACATCTGATAAGATGTGGTGTGTACATAGATATACAGGGACTGCATGGCAATGAGGTCAGTTTGGGATTCAGGGTCAAATGCCTTTAAACCTGACATCAGAATGGATGCAAAACTGGCTTTCTTGTCGATGTCATTCAGTCAGGGCATCCAATTACTGCAAGTAGCACCTCAGACACCCGCTGCATCAACAAGAGTCGCACTGTAGTTCTAGTTTATTACCCATGGAGGATTACATCATTAGTTTAATTGCTAGCTGCCTGTACTAGACCCTTGTTGATGTCTGATGTGTCTTTCAAAGCGAACTGGTTCAGGATGCCAACACAATAACAGGCAGGATGGGAGGAAGCTGGTAACGGGCATGACGAGAGGAACATGGACAATGAAATGCGGGCTGGACTTATAATGCCATGGCTTCCGGAAAGTTCAGAGCACAGTTTACAGACTGTTTAGAGGGCATTAAGGGGAAATGAACTCCTTTGAGAGTCGGGTACAAGCAGTGTGACAGGGTGAAGAGGAGGAGGTCAAGTCGATGGCACAGCTCCTCTTTGTATGTGCTGTTACTGTATGAGTGTCAGACAAAAAACATTTGCACAGATATCTAAAAGCAGTAATCTATGCTATAAAACACTGGTTCCCAACCTGGGGGTCTTGAATATACATTTATACACTAGGCCTTTTAAATATGTCTGATTGTTAAAAATAAAAAATACACAATACAGATAGAGAATTGTATAAAAAGTTACAAAAAATATCAGGAAAACTCATTTCTGATGTAATATTCACAGGAAATAATCTGCTCAAAATTCATCCAAATCGCTCGTTTTACACAAACTGCCTGCAGTTAATGCATTCACTATGTGGGTTAATTGTACAGTTTATTGGTTGTTCTGTACAGTTATTGTTATGTATTGAATATAATATGAAATATCCATAAAATATGTCACTTAGTCAGGGGTCATCAGTTTGCGCAATGATAGAAAAGAGGGTCCTTCAACGACCACCTTCGTATGAGGTGGTCGTTGAAGGTGCTCCCCATTGCAGATCCTTCCAGTGTTCAGGGCTGAAAAACAACAGAATTCTGACCTTTAAGAAGAGAGATTGCTTTGTTATAAAACCCTGGGAAACTGGACTTTCCCATGATGTCACAGTTGAGTTTTTTTTTTTTTTTTAATTCTCCAAGGTTTGAAAGATCAGAAGGTAGCTCCGTGCTGGAATGGGAATCCATCACATTTATTAAACAATTCCTCATAGTGGGAAAAAAAAATCTTACTGGGGATTTTCCAGCATCGTGCAGCATCGTCCATGGGATTCTGGAGGAGTCTCCATTACCAGCAGAAATATTTAGGATATAGTTTCTGGAAACCAAATTTTGGTCCCACACCAGGAGCAAGGACCTTTGCAAGCATGAGGAACTTGTGAGAGGAGCTAGCTGGATTTAACGGCACTACTGGCCAAACAAACTGTTGGAACTCTTCATGTCTCTGTTAGCAAATCAAAGCTTATCTAATGTTCACAAAACAATAACAATAACACAAAAAGGATGATGGCTTCACTCTATTTTGCTGGTGTTGTCTGTCGTTTACAGCGTGCTTTGCTAGTAATGGTCCCAGTGTTATCATGGCTTCTATTTTGTTGTGTCTTACTTCCATTTTTATTAAATCCCCGAAGGTAAAAACAAAAAAACAAACAAACAAAAAAAAAAACAGCTTAAAAGAAATGACAAATTTCAGTTTCTTGTGGGTTTAAGGTTTCTTTGGTCATTCAGGCCTGTGCAACTTAAATTTGAATTCGTATTTTTCATCTGTGTCTTCTAGGAAAAAGATGAGACAATAGACATCAAAGTCATCCCAGTGTCCCCTTAGTCTCATTAGCTCCAGCGCTTCATGCTAATACTTCTACTGTTTTTAGTAGGCTATACACTAAAAATTGACAAAAACTAGAACTTGCAGCAGCTCTGAAACTAAATGATAGGCAACCTTAAATATGCAGCCAAGTCTGGCAGTTCTATGTGGGCAACTTTTCAAAATTATAAGAAAGATTATGCAAAAATAACACAAACTCGCAGGGACTATTATCCCCATTGACATAGGAAGTAAACATGTTGACAGATTGGAGACTGTGTACTGCTGAAAATCACTGCACATCTAAATATTGCTTTTCTGAAATAGTTTGAATAATAAATCTGCTACATCAGCTATATTGAATTAATGGTATTATTTTTTTTTATTATTTGGGAATCTACTGGCCATAGAAAAAAATACAACTTTTTATTACCAAAAAGTCACTCTTTTAACTTCCGATAATACTAGAGGCTTACTAACACTCATAAAGTATCCTTCAGTGTTTGCACTGAGCCAACGATTTACTGGGGACACTTGGATGATCGTGGTGTCTAAGTTCTCAGTTTTATATCACAATCCTACTCCTTTTCCTCAAAAACAAACTCCAACCTATAATGGCATCAAACTGAGGGTTGCTACTTTTTCCCACTCAAGCTGGAAGAACAAAACTGTCCTCCTGTTTTGTGCTGTGAGGCATTCCCCTTTTGTGTTGTGCAGTAATCCAGTAGATTTCCTGTTGAATCCAACTTGGTGTCACACAGCGTAAAATGCATTGTATAGGCCACTAGAGGCTGCCAGTCTTCTTGTTAACAGTAATTATACTCATGTCTCAAAATTTACATGGTAATGACATATTGATGTTAAAATTATACATGTAGCACCTTTATTTTCAGGGTTATTTCATTCATCATTATTTGATGAATAATAAACTAATACATGAGAATAACTATCTTTACCAGAAGGTTCTCTCTCTCTCTGCTTATCCAATGGGCCTCTTTGGTCTGGATCCTTTGGTGGACTGGACCAGAGGGACAGTAGGACATTGGGTTCAGTTAATGATGATATGATAACACTGAGAACCACATATGAAGACGTGTGGATCATCCCCCAGTCATTCACATGTTCATAAAGAGACATGTCCACTAGAGGGATGGGGTCTAGCCTTGTTAAAGATGACCTATGATTTAGAAGATGAATCCCTCAATAGATTAAAAAAAAAAGAAGTCTACACTGCTAATCTAATCTAATCTAATTTAGCCTCACTGCATCACAAACTTTGATTCTGAGAGAAAGAAAGTTCAGTCTTCAAGGGTTTGAAATATTAGTTTTGTGTTTGAAACTCTGTGAATGTTCACGTTGTTTGCAGTATGCAAGCAAAATAAGATATTCCCAATCATTTCCCCCTCTGAATAATTGAAACACTGAATGGTTTTAAATAGGATAGTAGACACCATTCCAAATTGTCCAGTATAGCTTTGGTGTTGAGAATTTCTCTATGTAATTCACATCTTGCCTAAGCCTATTTAATATATAATGTGACAGTAATATTTTGCATAAATCATTAATTTTATTTTCATGCATAACAAATCCCTCCTTAAAAATATTCTTGGTTTTCACCTCTATACTTTGTTTTTCTTCGCGTAAGGTGAAACTATATGCGTTATATTTTGAAAATTGTGAGCGGAAGTCCCATTCTTAATACATGCCTCCTCAGGGTTTATATTGAAGACATAAGCGGAAGTCGCTTATTTTACTATAGCTAACTTAACGCTGGTATTTTCTGTTCCCTGGGGCCACAGTGTTTTCAACGGGACTCTAAACTTACTAGCTACCCACTGGACTCGTCATGGCCGCTTGACCCAAGCTCACATTTCCTTCTATAGTTATCATTTGTTCGAACGCTTTGCATAAAGTTTTCCGGATAAACTTCCGTCTTTCGTATAGTTTTTATGTCAAGAAATAAGAATGCAACCCCCACCGAGAAAGGTGAGTTGTCCCGTTGTAGCCTCACTAGGCTGCTTGTCTGCAAACGCAACGGTCTCGACGAAATGGTGCATATTTAATGGTTGAAAATGTACGCTTTGTTGCTGACCGATTCTTTGAAACTTCAAATTTCTTATTTCATTCGGCGAATGGTTGGAGTACATAAGTGTAGATAGTTTAAGTTTACTGCTCATGTTTTGTGGGAACGCTGTGAGGGAAGGCACATTTGTAATAAGTCCAGTGTGACACAGTTTTTGGGGGAGAATAGCCCCGATACGTGCCGTTCCCTCTCGAATGGAAAGAACATCCTCCAAATTCCATTCAAAAATCTGTCAGTTGAATGTTTTCTTGCTTATTCGCGAATGCACATGCTTCCAGGATCATGACCTAACACATTTTACGAATGAAATAGGTCTTCTGTTGTTGTCGGCTTACAAGTAATCCACTAAGCAGCGTTTTACTACAGTTCAATTTCAACTTTTAAAATTGGATCACACTGCTCGCTGCTGCCATCCACGGTGTAACATTATCTTGGTGGAAGGAGGAAATTACAGGCAAACCAATTGCATAACCTGGAATTCTGTTGAATTCAATGCTCCCTGGTGTTTCAGATCTATGCCGAATTTAAGAGTGGATTTGAAAGAGTTGTAATAGCTATTCATTCATGTTCTGCTTAGAAAGTACGCTTGCCGGTAAGACAAACACCATTAAATTGCCAGATTTTTCAAAGTAGTGCGGGATAACGTTTTCTCCGTGCAAGTGAACGGAACACTGTCGAACCTGAAGGGAAAACAAACTCGTAAACTTCATCAAAAGTTATTCGTGGTGTAAATTAACGTCATCGACCAAGCTAAGGTGCTTGAGTTTTTTATTTTAAGGCCGAAAGTCTCAGCAAAAACTCTGTGCGAAAAAATGTTTACGTGGGATCATATTTCAAAAACATGGCTCAACTCCATAGGAAATTGACCATTTCTATCCCAGAAAGATTTCCATTGAAAATTCTGTTAACCACAGTCAACATAAATTTAGCTTTAGGGATATAGTTGTTAACTATGTCGACAATTAAACATATTGTCATTTTTATTGATCATATTCTCATATCATTGTATCAACTTATCAGTGAAAATTTCGATGCCCATTTTGAAGGGCAGAGTTAAGTAGTACTTCTTTAAATGTAGACTTATTCTTGCGGACATGAAGGAGAAAATTGAAGGAAAATGAAGGAAAATTATATTTTATTATTTATAAGTATTGTTTAAACGTTGCTCCATGTGCTTATTGACTCAGCTGAAGTTCTGTAAAACAGAAAGGATTATTGCAAGTGCAAGTCTTGACCTGAGGTGTAAATATCCAAAAAAGGCAATAACTGCAGCTACAAGTATTGACTTTAATTTGACACACTTGTGCTGCAAATTATTCCCAAAATGCCATTTAGGGGTTAGATTTACTCAAAGAACTCTAACCTGAGTGGCTGTTTAGAAATTAGTAAACTTGTATGTTTCCAATAACTGTAAATATATAATTTGTGTAATTAATCAACCGGCTTGTTTGATTGGTGTTTGAAAGAAAGAGCTGTACTGCAGTGCATCATATCATAACCTAGAATCAGATTTATTGGCCAAGTATGCTGACACACACAAGGAATTTGGTTCCGGCTGCTGGTGGCTCTCAGCTATACAGACAATATACAGACAATGTACAAATTATTTACATTTACAGAAGTTATAAGTTAAGTATTTTGTACAATATTTTATTTTGGAAATAGTTCAGTTTCAGGTTTCTTTCATACATATCAATGTGATTTTTGCATGTCAGATGGCCTTTGATTGTAAAAACTGTGGCACATGGTGATTTTTCTTTAGATGGCCTTAAAGCCCAGTCATGGTGTCTTTAGGGTCAATAATAATTTATCTCATCACCTTCCTGTATTTATGCAAAAAGGTGTCTTCACCCACAGCCATAGCTGGAATACAATAGAGACAGAACTCATGCCAAAAAGGGAATTCTGACACCCTGTAAAAGTTCCTCAATAAATATTATATTGCCGTCTGACTGACAGGTATAAGTCCTGTTCACTGCTGTTCATTCACTTTCAGTGCTTCTGGAATATCTGCAGCCATCCTCACATTTGACTAATCAAGAGCTAAAGTAATTGCTTGTTCACACTATGAGCAGCTTGGCGGATGAGTCGGTCTATAGGAGGGTTGCAGTCACATGATCAGATGTTTACATTGGGCAAAGCTTCGCCATATTGGTATACTGACTTACTGCAAAGTGGGCGGAGCCGCAGCTTCCTCACATATCTTCCCCATTGCTCCTAAATATTTCAGCTTCATTTCTGAAAAATCATGTTTTTCCATTGGTTTGGTATGCCGAATGGAACAAAATACTACAGTACCCCTGAGCCTCATCGACTATTACTGTGGGGACGATGCTAGCTAGAGCTGCAAAATATACTCATATATCCAATATTATATTGCATTCCAGATTGGTGGCTGAAATCAGGAACAAAATACTGCACCATAGTTGTTGAAATGATTGAGCAATGTGTGTATAAAGTTGACTCAAACCTACAAACCTAGCTCAACTTGACCAGCGTGAGCGACAGAATTTGAAGCTCAGTGATTGCCTTCTTGAAGCAGTGCACTGTGGGATTTGTAGTTGACTTATCTCCTAAAGTTTTTATGTACACAGTCTTGTACATTTGGCTTTTTTTCAGTAAACCTGAATTATTTCAATGCAGTTCCTATTTGTTTGTATTGATGATCTAATCAGGAGAGTTTCATGCCCACCCAAGTGTTGGAAATTCTAAGACCGTCACCTAACATTGCAATTGGGAAAATTAATGGGATTTTTACTTCTGGAATCCTGGCCGCCCAGAATAACCCTGCCCACTTTGCAACTCTATTGCATCTGCGTAGTTTTCTGCAGCTACAAAGCTAGAATGCGTTCAACAGTCAAATCCTCCATTTTGTTTTTTGGTATTGCCTTTCATAACATTGCATCATTTTGATTAACATAGATAGCTAGCAAGGTATCAGTAATTGAAATTAAATCCCCAAAAAAGAACAAAATTATTTCAGAGCTTACCATCAACTCTAATGGATGGAGCGAGTCTCAAAGCATTGTTTTTGAAACTCTTAAAGGCTGTATTCAACTTCTCGTCTATTCTGAGCCTGCCAGGTGGAACTGTTGATCATGAAACTAAACCACATCAGTAGGGAAACCAGGAAACGGCCCATAACTGTGGAAGTTCAGCCATGGCCAACTTTTCTCAGTTCACAAGCTTATTGATCGACCATACATGAGCCGAATATCTCAGCTCCAGGGGAAATGAATGTATTACTGGTGACCTGTTGATGGTGCTGCTGAAAGAAATGCACAGTGAATGTTAAGTGTAAATCTTTAATTTCAGATGATTCCACCTGTCACATTAAATTGTTGTACTTAACATCTATAAAAACACAGAAAATTGGCCTTTTAAAGATCCTCTTTTAGCTGGCATATTAATAGCTGTAGTGCAGGAATGGAAGCACATTCAAAACCACTGATACGTTGTTTAATGTGTTATATCTGTGAGTTCAAATCCTTTTTCGATGTATATTTTACTTTCTTTCTTTGGCATCTTGATCATGGTTGAGATAGGGAACAAAGTGCTTTCACCATTGCCAACAGTTATCAGTACTGAGTCCAGAAAGGCTGACTTTCACCTGGAGAGAACTACTGGCCGGTTTAGCTGTTTACCTGATTACCAGCAGTGTACTCAACTGATGCAGCAGGGCATTGATTTACCTGTGAGAAACATTTAGTCGTACTCTCTTTCCTAGTAATTTTCTCACTTGCTAGGTATTTACTCAACCAAAAAACATCTGACTCCACTGTGTTCTGCAAAATATTAAAATGTTTATGGCTTGGTTGCTTGTTCAGCACTCTGACTGGATGCTTTCCCCCCCTAAAATCAGGTCCGGGTCACCCAGGAGCTGAAACATACCCATGCAGAGCAGCTGAGCAGATTACACATCAAACATCAGACAGAATGTGACCTCCTGGAGGACCTGAGGTGAGAAGCGACAAGTTGTGCAAATGGAGGATTCCTGATCTTTGAGAGATGTTGGCCCGGGACTAGAAACAACCTGTAACTCTCTGTAACTTATTGTAACTTTGATCCATGCTACAGTGGTTACCTTTGGCCTTAGCTTGCATTGATCCAGATAAGAATTTTTAATCAGATTTCATACCAGTATTCATAAATGTCTTCTTGGTTTTAATTAGAAGTGTTTAGTGTCTCTTGGTCTGAATTCTCATTCTGAGGCTTCTCCACTCTGCAAAGAATAAAAATAAGGAAACATTGAATGTATATTTTAAACTGTGCACCTTAAAACATTTTATTGGGTGAACCAAATGCGAAAGACAGAGCAAAAACACACAGCCCAAACACTATGTTCAAATGTGTACGCACCTAATGGTAGAAAAGTCAGAGGCTGTGGTTGTGTTTTCAGCCTTAGTGTCGGGTTGAGTTGACAGCCTGTTGGCTCCCCACTTCCTGTCTGTGGTTGGTGGCAGGGCTCTGAACCTTCAAACAGCTGGAAGTAAAGGTCATGGAGAGCCTCCAGATGTTCTGGCTGCCCTGAATCGTTCACCGTGAGAGGCTCAGTATCATGACTGAAAGACAGAAACAAAGCAAAACCCAACCCATTTGCGAGAGGGCCATTCCATGATCTTTGAGGAGAAATGATTCAGCAAAACGTAAACAGCATCTGGCTGTTTGTTGAAGCTCTGGGACAGTGTGGGAAAAGGACAGGAAGTGAGAGCAGGGGGAATGGAAGAGGAGAAGCCTTGGCAGAGTGAATGGGAAGGGAGCAGGCTAATGGAAGAGAGGGAAGCTCCCAGGAAATAAGGCAGAGCGTTTTTAGATGGGGTGGAGAGAACGGTGCAGCATGGCAGACAAGTCTTGACATGTTTTAAAGACTTAAGGATAAGCACTCTGCATTGAATGTTGTCTTAAGGCACTGACCTATCTTTTCTTACATTTTTCTATCAGTAAATGGATGAAACTTGTACTGCGTTCCTTCTGAAATGCCCTGCACAGGGTGACCAGTCAGTTCAGTTATTCTGAGTTCCTAAGCTAGTGGAAAGACAACAGCAGTCATTACATTTTGTGGTACACTTTGAGTGAAATTAAAAGAAAACTCAATATTAACACTCTTAAAAATCAGTGGTGAAGTCTGTTCTTGGGTCAAGCTTGTTTTTTGGTGGTATATTTTATTATAGCCCTTTTCACAGCAGCAATTTTGACATGAAATAGCAGGTAAACACAGGTGTTACTAATGACATTAATGAAGGTTCTGTTCCATTTCCTGCTATTGTTCGTGCTGACTCACTGGAAAGACTCTGCTACATTTAAATGGAACCGAACCTTCATTAATGTTTTTTTACACCTGTGCTCACCTGCTATTTCATGTCAAAATGGCTGCTGTGAAAAAGGTCCATTCCCACAGATAACTGGCCAAACATAGATGATGTGATGTCACGTTGATAGTTGCAGTGAAGGTATAGTTTTCACAAACTGTCTAAAACGAATCTGATTTTGGTGTCAGTTCTGTAGAATCGAACAGTAACGACTTTCTGTAGTCACTATTTGTACTGATGTTCCACAGTCACACAAGGAGAAATCCATTGTAGAAGAGGCAGAGAGACAAGTTTCTTCATGGACAGTAGCCTCAACAGACCAGAATGCAATGCATAGTATTGCATTTACAGCATACCACAAGGCACGCTGTCTTTTGAGTAAAGAGCGCAAGTCATTCTGGGAAATATAGGAAACCACGAACAGAACTAGAAATAGACGAGGCAGGATGAGATAAAGTGTGTGCACTAAAAATTAAATTACAGCTCATCCTCACAAGATAACTCCTGGAATGCACTGGCCATCAGAAATTGATCTAGCAGTGTATTTTTCCAGGGTGGATTTTCCCTTGAAACACTGCATGACTCAAGACTTTTATTTCAGCAAGGACCTCTGCCAGACCTTATCATGAGAAATATCCATCACGTAGAACACCACAGGAAGAGGTGGGCTGCCTTGGGGTGCAGAGGGCGAAGTGGCAGGGAAAAATAAAAACAGCTAGAATTCTGGATTTTTCGTGGTGGCAGGAATAAAAAGAGTAGTCATAGGACACTGGGCTCGTTGATATTTTGGTTTTAGGTCCGGCTACACGTGAAAGAGAACAAGCTGTGTGCTGTGAAGCTCCCTTCTACAACTGTATAGACCTATAGCACCAAGACAGTGATCTAATGAGAAAAATGCAGACCAAGATAAACCCGACTGAAGGAAGAGTTGGAAACTCAGTCCTACAACACGTCTGTGTGTTTAACTTGGACCAAGTCCGCCTGTCACAAGCATTAATACATTTTTAATCAACCAATGTGGGTAGAGTCCACCTTCTGAGATCATGCCTTTAAAGACATAAGGAAGTGGTATTTTGATGTTGTCTTGGTTCTGTAATTTGACAAATTTCCGGTTGAAACAACATGTGTGCGAGACCGAATGTGGGGTGCGACTGTAACAGGAATCAGAATCAGAATTCTTTTATTGTCATTGTCCTGTCAGAAGCACAACGAAATTAAGAAATAGTAGCTCTCGTAAGAAAATAAAAAAAGCAGTGCAAACAACAGAGAAGAAAATAGTGCAAAAAAAAAAAAAAAAAAAACAGGACTGCAGCAACGGTGTTTCAGGAAAAGGAAACAGGGATTTCACCACCATACTGTGTTGCCTTTTGTCACTTTGAAAGTTGTGAAGTTGCAGGTAGAGCTTTGATTCTCTGCCCGAAATTTGCTGCCGTGGGTTGGGCTCGGACAAATAAAGTGTGTTTGCGTTTTGACTGGCGACTCCTGACTGTAATCGATTCCGCCCATTCTATTAAATATTTTGTTTTTTTCATTTTGTCATTATTTTTTTTTAGTTTGATCTTACATTTTATTTATTCGTTTGGATAATTTATTCTAAATTATTATAATATGCTGATGATGGCTTATTGCTGAAACACGTACGCTCCTTGCCTAGAATAAACAGAAGTTGTTTCACTGTCTACCGGGCACCTGATACATTTTTCTTAATTATTGAGTTGTGCGCACTTTCTCCCTACTGCCTCCAAATTATTATAAATGATCATTATATTGCTATAATATAGCATAAATTCTATAGGCTATAGCCTAATTAGGCTATATATCTAATTTGATAAACATTTTCATTGAACATTTAATAAACTAGGCTATTTGAATTATTTTCAATAATAATCTTTTTTTGTTCGTTTTTGTTTTTATATTCGGGTTTCGGGCCAGGATCGGTCCCACAACAGCTGCCATGGTTCGGACTCGGGTCGGGCTTGGACAGATTGGACAGTTGCAGGGTTTATATGATGGAAGTGCTGGTGTGTGTGTGTGTGTGTGTGTGTGTGTGTGTGTGTGTGTGTGTGTGTGTGTGTGTGTGTGTGTGTTGGGGATTGTGTTAAAAATTTGTGGTAGTATTGGTTGGAATTTTTATAAATGCCTGCCTATACACCATAAAGCACCTACTAAATATACATTTTCCAGGATATTAATGTAATGGGAATTTTTCTTTTTTTTGCACATTTGTTTACATTTGTGCATTGTGACACAGAAAGGGGTGGACATAGGTTGGAACACACCCCGGTTGCATTCCGGGAGTGAATTTAGCAAGTCCGGTTCTACTTTTTTACCCCAGTTCTGTCTCTCCAAAGCTCAGCTCAAGACTGTGTGCCGCCCCTACAAGCTCCACTAAATTAGCTTAGATTTGTGGCACTAATCATATGGTTATGTTAAGCTTTATTCTAGAGATGGTTGGAACACAGCAGCTGCTTCGACAGCATCTTCACACATATTTTTAAGGCAGAAATGACCCGGCTTTGTGCCCATATAATTTTTATGTGCAGAGTTTGAGTTCTGAGTTCGCCGGCTCCAGCAGTTTTGTACTGTGGGCAGTGGGTGGTCACATAGTAGCACCAACATTTGGTTACTTGGCAGTCAATGTGTTGTGTAAAAACACTGCCTGAAGAGGACCTGTTGACAAGTTGTAGTTTGTGCCTCAATTGTTTGTGGTATTTGTGCCTTTTTGGTTTTTGGAAGATGTGCCTCTGTAAATTTCTTTAAAAGTGGGCACAATAACGTACACCAAATAGATTTTTCTGCACGCTAGGAAGCCATTGTTGTGCCTCTATTCTTCCCAAACTATCCTTGACATTTACAAGTCAAAAGGGCAATTTCATGACTCCTCCTAAATAGTTGGATGTATCTAGGAACAGTTGGTTGATTCAGATTAAGTATCATTAAGGAGTTGCCCTACTTCCATATTTTCTGTGAAAACACATATACACAAAACTAATACAAAAAATGAGCTCCAAATATATTCTTTGAACAGAAATATTCTTTTCATGTGAATCGTTTTACAAGGAAAATGCGTACTGACTAATCTTGTAGACGATATGTCTGATTTTGCTCATATTGCATGCAGACCTGTTGGTTTTCTATAGGTGGTGGTAATCCCCTGGTTCCCATGGTAGTAAAATCTGGCTATTTCCAGCACTGGGTATAAGCAATTGGCTAATAAGGCGAAAAAGTCATTTTCCCTTTCATTGTACGTTTATGTTCTTCTCTCATTCATTTCCCTCTTTCTTTTCTTTCTTTCTTTCTTTAGGACTTTTAGCCAAAAGAAGGCAGCTGTAGAGAGGGACTATGCCCAGGTGAGTGAATCTGAACTGTATCTCCTCTTGTTCACAGTGCGATTGATGCCTGTTAATACGATCTTTGCCTTGTCTTGTCATGCGTGTGCACCACATTGGCTTTGAGTCTGGCCTCGTGTGATGGGGTCGAGGTTGCGGCCCTTGGAAAGCTCTTGGTTCTCTTGTGGCCAGATAACTCATGGATGGTAACAAGCCACAGAAAAGCACCACAACAGAAAGACGACATCTATTAGCGAGCCTCTGGCTCGTTTCCTCTGTGTTGTTTTTGCCCACAGCTTCCTGGGGATGTCAGTTGACGGTGTGAAAATCCCCTCTCTTCTCCTTGGCTGTGTTCCGGCTTTGCAGCCCTGTGAGGAATGTCCACCACCACCGTAAAGAGAGGGGGCATGGCACTGCACTTATCCAACTGCAACCTTATGCGTCTGTTTGCACATGTGCATCTGATTGCAAGCTGGGACAGCTTAAACACACAACTGTATATATAGTACACACATGGGAGTCATCACACACCTCAAATTAATTACAGCCAGTCATATGCCAAGACGCTGATTGTAAAGTAAAGCGCCTTTTCTCCAGCTAAGAACAACTGTTATCAATATCATGGTTCTAAAGGCATACACCAAAGTTAAAAGGAGCAGGGTGGTGTTTTGTTGTGTGTTAGTTCTGTCATGTGACTGGTATCATGTTGTCATCTTTTCTCACATCAGAGATTCACAGCATTGCCTCACGAGATCATCTTGACTCTGGACAGGAAAAGCTATTAATAATTGGGCATTGGGAATTGGATTGTAAAAATAATGATTATGTTAAGGGTTGAGTACTTTTTGCTGTTATTTTTCCATTAGCTAAAATAGAGCAGCAACAGAGAGCAAAAAGTGTCTCTCTGAATATTGCACACTACACAACCACGTGAGTACACACAATTTTTGTGGTACACACCCTCCCGGACCTATTCCTGATTGGCTATGCAGTCAGCGCATTTAAAATTTTGAGTGTGTGCCTGTCAGCTGAGTCATCAATCTAGTGCAACTTAAAAGGCTTGCAGTCTTGTGTGAACTTAAACATGGGAATCCCACATTTAATGGCAAGTTTTTCTGCTTTAGGAAACAGAGATGTTTATCTTAAATATCTGGCATCATAATAATTTATAAATCTACCCCAGTTTGCATTGCATTTCAATTTACACAGATGGCAGAATCAAACTTTGAGAAGATGGATGGGAGAAAAAGGAAAAGCAGACTGGGTTGTGGAGTGGAGGGCAGTCAAAAGAAGAGCCTAAACATTGAGGCTTTTGAAAATAAATAGGCTTGCCAATGTGTATCAGCATTAAGCATATTACACTATACCACTTTTATCATTTACATATATTTTGATGTTTTTAGTTAATGGTTCTGTCACTCCTTAACACTTAGAAAGTACACATGCACACATCGCTGTCAGTCACCTCATTTTTGACTGACTATATGTTGATGATGGTGGGTTTTGTATTTTTAAAATGACACTCAGCAAGATACAAAACAGATGAGACCAAGATAAGACTGGCTGCACTTAAAAGTAACATTTGGGATCCAACAAATGACTCAAACTAAGTGTAACTTCTCATCTTTCTGGCCTTTATAACTCTGCACTTGTCCTGTGCCCGGTGAACGTGTCCTAACTATTGTAACCCTGTGCACGTGTGTGTGCTTCATAGTATGTTACATGTTTTGAAAGCCAATTTTCATTAGAACCATGCTTTTGTTCTGCTTTATACTTAGCATTTTTTTCAATACATGCATACCTACTTTCCTCTCATGATGCAGCAGATTGCCATAAATCACCCACAAGCCTGGTGATTCTGCTTGAGTCACCCTTCCCTCCTAGTAACGTTTGAAGAGTTGAACCAGGCACAGGCCAGATGGTTAAAGTGATGAAACAGCACTTAGCTAGTCTGGATGTTGATCTAGGATGAACAACACAACACAACTCTACCCTGCTGTGCTCTTTTCGGCATGCTGAGAGTCCAGCGGTTCTCACAGTTGGGTCTGGGATGACCCAGGGGTCCTCGAGGCGTTTCCAAGGGCTCCCCACCAAAATGAAGAAGCTTAATTTCAGTATAATTTGATTGACTAGAAATGATTCCATTTATAGAGGACATTAAAGTGATTATTTTAGTCAGAGGTTCTCTCCCACCACTGTTATCGTTTCACGTACAGTATAGGCAGATCTTAGAGTAAGTATGTCTTATTTTTATGAACTTGCTGCAAAGCAAGTGGGGACAAGAAAAGCTAAAGTTATCATCATTGTAAACTTCTTCTGGTTCACTATAAAGGTGTTACGCCCAAAAAGTTACCCATAAAGACCACCCATAAAGACCACCCATATGTATTTGTTAGTAAGTTGGTGGTTGCAATTCAGCAATGCAAGCAGTAGAAATGCAGCTGTATCAGTGATGCCAGTCTGAATCTTGATTGCTAATTATCTCACTTGGTTCACAATGTAGCTGTTCACAAATAGGATTTTGGTAAGCAGCCTATGAAATGGCACGCAAACTGCTTTTGCGACCACAGATATTGAGGCCCACATTCTGCACTGGCATGTATGGTGGTCTAAATGGAGACAGTCCTGTAAATGGAACATCCCAAGTTCATTATCCACAGCAGCCGCTGTCCTTGAACAAGACACTGAATTCTTGCCTATTCATTGAAACTTGTTCCGCAAAAGTTAGTTGGTCTAAACCAATTAATAAGATGATTGTCAGTGGGAATGAAATGAATTAATAATTGCCCATATATCAATGTTGAATAGTCCCTTATTTGTCAGGTTATCCATATAGTATCATTGTAATATAATTGATCTGCCTGCTGTCTGTACTGTAAATTCAGAAGATGTCTTCATTTCATGAATGGCGTTCTCTGTGTCGAGACCGTTTAGCCTGCTAGTTATGTGATCAATTAGACACCCACTGCCGATGGTTGAATCAAAGTGGGTCAGACTGGCTCTGGAACACTTCTTCCCCTTTGGTTACCCCCTTCCTCCTCCTCCCCTCTGCCTCTTCTTCTCTTCCCGCGCCTTTTTCTGGGTCTCTTACACCTGCAAGCCACCATAGCCATTAGCTGATTGATATTCAAATCACAGAGAGTGATAAAATGTCCCCCTCTGTATGGCTCTTCCTCCGCCATCCTCGCATCCCTCCTCCTCCCCCCCTTCCCTAGTTCCCATCACACCATTCAGGCGTGTCCGCTCAGTTAGCTCAGTTGGCTATTCTCTCTCTATCTGACTCCCACAATGGCTGGGTTTGTGGCGGGTTTGGAGCTTTGGCACCAAGATCACCGAGACCAACAAGTTCAGAGCCGTGGCCTAGCCTGTCTGAGGATAGCATAACGGGGCTTGTCTTCTCAGAGTGGACAGAGGAAGGATACATAGACTCAGTTCCTTGATGTGCTCTAAATGATTAACCAGTTACAGGAGGAAAAAAAAACAAACGCTATAAAACATTAGGTTCAAAAGTCATTTCTCCTGTTTATCAGTTCAATATAAAGCATTGGGATACACTTTTATGTATAGGTAAAATTGCCTAGGTTGTCTAGTAAAGCATCAACTTACTCACAATCTCATAATCTTACTTAAATAAGCAGGAGCTGGACTCCTTTTGTAGTGTGAAGTTGGGTCCACCATCAGAAAAGGGAATTTTATCAAATCCAGCTGCAAAAGTAATTTGCTTTTAATATCAGCACGTTTCTAATATGAATTGCTGGAATGGCAGGCAGTCTCCCATGGGCCTTGAAAGTCCTTGATAGCTTTTAGATTAGAGAAAAATCAAATAAGGCCTCAAAAGTTTATGAATATAAATGGGTGGCCTTGAAACTAATTGATTGTTGCTGTTTTATTAGGGGGGAGGCTGCCAGTGATAGCATGGAGCTCTATAGATGGCAATGTCGATTGATCGGTCTATGGGTCTGCTCATCATTTAGGTCAGGCCTATTCAACTAGCAGCCCGCGGGCTGGATACGGCCCTTTTGAATTTTTCTGTGGCCCGCAAGAGTTTGCCTAGAATTTAAGCTTAATGTGTTAAGTGAAGAAATAAACTAAGGCTGCCTAACTTTACAGATCTCTGAGCTACTCAGAGACATCTGAACCAAACCACAACCAATACTGTCATGTCTTTTTAAAGCTTCATGTTGTGATAGGCTGCAACAGGGTTACACTCGCATCACACCTGCTATTCGCTCAGTCAGTCGTGTTTTGTCGCAGGCTGGTGGGCCACAGACAAATTCGCGTTAGCTAAGCAAACAGCGAGCTTCAAAATGTCTCTGTCGAAGCCAAAGAAACTGTGTTTCTTTGGCTTGTTTGTATGGTCAAAGCCATCTTTGACAACTCAAATTTTTTATTGGATTTTATCAGAAGTTAAGGCATGCCCATATGCAGTTGATGGTGAAAATCGTCAGTTCCAGAGCGAATGGACTGATAAGTACTTATTTACTTTGCCAGCCGCAACAAGTAATAAACCGGTGTGTTTATGATGCAGCAAATGCATTTCTGTGATGAAGGAATACATACTTATATTCTTGTATGCTTGAAAATGTTGTTGAAGATATTAAAAACAGCCACTCTTATTCTGATGGATGCTGTTTTATTATATTGATCTTGTTTTCTACATTTGTGGACAGGGATCTGTCAAAAAAAAAAGCACCATGTTTACCTTGCGTTTCCTTCTTGTTTGTATGGACTGGCTGCTGTTTGGACTTGATTATAATGATACTATTAAAATGAAACAAAAGGGACGTGTGTAGCTAGTTTATTCCATTATTGTGGTAATCTATCCTTTAACATCTTTATATATAATCGATGATTAATTAAGTATTCCATGTGGCCCACAAAGCCCCAGTGATTTTCCGAAGTTGAATAGCCCTGCTTCATGGTATTATTTGAAAAAAAAAATGTTGCTTTCTGTAGTAGTTTGTGCTTGCTTGCTAGTTGAGGTATTGATAAGCTAATGGTGGTGTTAAACTTGCTAGCTACACTAGTGTTGTTGATATTTAGATTATTAGCCTAAAAACAGAGAACATATTATATGTGAAAACTTGCCTGATAACCTGAAAGGATGTTCTACATATCTAATCTCTGGTTTGTAGTAATGAAAATGTGCTCATTAGCGCCCCACACAGTCATTAGAAAACATTCATGTTTCTCCAAAATTTGGCGACACCTTGGGCAACAAGTGGTCTTTGCTTCAGTGTTTCGCAGTATAGCCACTGGGTCAACATACAGTTATAATAAAGACACTCAGTGAAGAGTGTACTTTTATTTTGTGTGCTTTTTTCGATTTATTCCAGACAAACTGCTGTTAACGGTACTATATGTCGAAAACGCACCACTTCCTATGCAGCAGAGGACCGTTCCCAGAAAAGAGGAACCCTTACTGGTGATTAGATCTGCAATTGTAAAAGCTTGCATGACCTGGCTATAGGCAGGATGGTATAAATAAAATAAAGAAAATATATAAGAAGTTGCAATATGGAAATTATATGAAAATTCTGCAGATTATTACTTTAAGGCCAGACAGAAGCTTGTAAGTCTCGATGAGAAAAAGATCCACAAGCACAACGTTTGTCGAATGACCTTATTGTTTGTGAAGCGACCCTTGTACTGTAGTTCCTCCTCTCACAGAAAGACAGTTTCACCTGAACCTTGTTGATCTAGCCCTAATGTAAGGAGTTAAGTGAGAGGTGGTAGCGCACACACTTTTCCTTTAGTATGCTGGAGGCTGGAAAAATTCGATGAGGACAAAGGAATATCACGCCAAACAGTTACAAAGGTTGACATTTTACTGAAACACCAGCTGCTTTGTGGATCATTTGTATGCTACATGTACCTGCAGATCCTGTAGAAAAGGCCTTGGGTTGATGTTTTACAAGACATGCAAGGTTCGCTGCCAAAAATTAACAAGAGTACAGCAACTTCGATGGATTTTGACAGAGAGAGAATCTAGTTTGACGGAGAGAACTTCACGTATCGTCGGGGGGACGCATGATCTTGTTCTATAAATAAGTTTAATTTTATCATCGGGGCACAGAGATGATGCTCCTGTTACATAGAACAGTAGGTACATGGATGTGGTATATAAAAAGTTGCCTTTGGTGAAGAGGGAGAGAAGCAGATCTACCTTCTTCCTCCAGGTTCTTCCTTTGAAAATCACACGGTTTATGGCCCCATTATAATAGCTGAACCATGGGGATGTCAGGGCCGCTAGACTTTATTGAGGGCGATGGGTGAGAGAGATTACAGTCATCAATATAGATTTGGATGTTACTCACACCTCTGCAGAGCAATGTGTAAGCCCAGAGGCTCAAGTCAAGGGTGTGTGTGTGTATTTCACTGTGTGTCTGTGTATGTGTGCGGGACCGGGAGGTATGTGTGAGGGGGGGGTAATGCCTGAGAAATGTGGGCAAGTGCTGTGCCCAATAGTGTGTGTCTGCGCCGGGCTGACTGAGTGGTCAGAGGCTCCCTTTTGTCAGGTCGAATTAGTCTTTTCTTTGTGCTGATATTGAAACATGTCGGGCGTGTTGTGGCATATTTTGGAGTTAGATATACGGAAGATAAATATACCAAAGCGCAGCAAAGCGGAAGCTAGACTGGGCTGCATCGATTTTTTTCCCCCCCCAATCTGTTACTGGTCCAAGCGTGTGCAGGTGGCAACCTGTTCACACAGGTGATGGTCTTGTGAAAAATACCATTCAGTCATCGTTCATACTGATTTGCTTATAGTGTAATGAGAGGTGTTCATTATAAAAAGATGATCAAAATCATATTGCGCAATAAGTTGCAAGGTGGCTGCCTAGCAGTCACAATGCAGACAAGAATAGACTTGTTACGCAAATATTACTTCCTCTTTTGTGAGAGTCCACTGGCCTCAGCAGCCATTGTCGACCGTGGGCCTATTTTCTGATGGTAATTTCACACTGTTCACCTCTGAAAGGGGTTAATTAAGTTGCCTAATTTGCATTTAGCTTGGCTGCATTAATATGAATCTTGTTCATATACTTCAAGTGATAAATAATACCAACGCCAGAAAATTACGTGCATCTCTATTATTATTTCTATTTCTGACACTATTATTAACCTCCATGACTGGAATAGTTATGATAATTAACAGACAGACAGATTTTTCCATTCTATTACAGGCGTGTAGTGGAGGGCGAACCCACTAATCTCAGTTTATGTACCTTTTAAGGCTGGCATTAGTCTTTATGGTGAAAGTATAGTTCATGTCAATTTAATGGAAATTAAAACTAATGGAAAATTGGCCTTTTAAAGGAAGAAAAAAACAAATAAAAAACATTTAGGCTTTTTTGAAACTATAATTATTCTTTGTTTATACAGGGGCTGCTTTTCTTTATGATGATCATTGACTGGGGGTCATGTTTACCCTCCATTTTGTTTACCACCGCGCCTCTGCCTGTATCTGAATTAAATCGACTTGAAAATGAGCAAAAGTTGCTCTTTTCATGGGGTTCAACCGTGGTATAGAACTTGGTAGCAAACCTGCGAGCTGCGAGAGGCTCCGTGTTGAAACTTTAATGGCAGCACGCGACAGTTAGCTGCCATTTAC